>JARFJB010001062.1:2585000-2772500 GCA_036346205.1 Vesta saturnalis
TCATATTTTTCCTTGACAGAGGGATTAAGTCCGAGTAAAGCGGTTTTAAACAAAAGTCGTTAACATTGACGTTGAGTAATTTTCTTCCTTTTTTTGGAGATAGGTATTCTTCTAAACGGGTCCTCTTGAGAGTAGGTATACTGGAACGTAATAACATTGGATCCTATGGGGTTGGCTTAATGATCTTGATTTTATTCCAAACAACTTTCTCATTCTCATTATCTCTTTCCCAGTTAATTGCACGTTTAGTATACTTTCTTGATCAAGTTCGACAACGATATAAGGTTAAAAATTATTATTAATTTTATTAAAATAAATAAATAAAAAGTTTACCTCGAGTAGGATTTCAATCTACGACCTGTACTTTGCTAGACTACCGCGCTATTCATCTGCGCCATCGAGATACAAGTCTCAATCGATGTAAACTTTGTCTTTATGTATGTAGAACTGATGTAACTTTTAAATATAATTTTGAATTACATATTTACTTTTTAATTATTACTACTTTTAATTATTCGTTCATAACAAAAACTTATAATAACGATATAAGGTTGTTTCCTTTTTGCAGTTTTCACGATCTGGCGTGAAGACTGAGGCTTTTCCGGCGGCTTTTTCTACGACACTATGGATGCAGTCACCTTCCGACTGTGCATGTCCCTTTTCCAGAAACGTATGACGAATGATTATTTCGTGTTTTTGCGATAGATAATTGTAGACGGAGAATAAAAATTTATTTCTGTTCTGCCCTGCGCAGCTGTCAGAATAAAACGCGAATTCTCCTCTAATGCCCTTTCTAATATGATTCTGAATAAAATGCAGAAGGCAGTTGCTAATCTATGAAGTTCCCCTTCTGGCAATACACTCTTACCACATATAGCAATACGAATCTTTTGAAGATAAATTGAAAATTGTAAAGTTGTACGTGGAGAGTTTCAATTTGTAGTACGCTAAACCAACTTCTGTTTTTGGCACCGAAAGGACCTGCTGCAAATCAAATACTGCCGCACAGAATGTAGCATCCTGCTTCACCTTTTTTTTATCGTCATTCTTGAGACCTCTAGCCATGTCCTTATTCTTCGTATGGAGCTGAAATTCCACTTCCATTTACAATTTGCCGTCGATAGGGCAGTTTTCATATTTATGACATAGGTCACACAAATCCTGTTTCGGATGAAAAAAGATACGTTGAGTTTTGTGTTAAAGACTGTTCGATACTTGCTCTCTGTAGCTCTACGTCAGATATTATTTTGTTTCACGGTTTCGTCTAACATAGAATTTTTACAGACCGTACCCCTATTGTCCTCACTGACAACATCAGCGGAGTTAATTTTGTTAAAAACTGTTCTCATTGTTTGAGCGCTTATGTTAAGCGTATTAAGAAAAATTGTTTTGCACACATGAACTTTTGTAGCTGCCACTAGATGCATGTGAAATTTCTTCTACTTTCTGGCTGAGTTAACGACGATTGTACCTCTCCTGGGTTATTTACATTTTCCTCTTGCTGCTTTATTGTATGGCTGCGCTTACGCTCCCCTGCTTTTTTTTATCTAATTCTACGTATTTAGAAACATAATCTCTTTGTCGGTTGATGTCCGCTATTTCCCAGAAATAATAAAATATTACAATTCCTTGGTCTTCGCTAATTTTGTCGCTGCCCTTCATTCTGCAATTCTCAAGGTGCTTTAATTTTTTTCTGAGGCATACGATTACTTTAGCAATTTTCATACGATTTACCGCTGTTTCTGAAGCTTTTAATCATATTGCTTCTCCAGTGTTTATTATTTCGTTGCCGTTTTTGAGTATTTGTATTTGGTTTATTTCCTTTAAATGTTTCAGATTTAGATCCTTGATTATATGACTCACTACTATCAGACAGGGTGCAACCGTTTGGCCGATGATCGCATACCGTCCAACAACACAACGGGATGCGCATGAATCTAGTATAATTCACCGCACATAGAACACTTCTACTGAACACTACACGCATCCGCGAGATAGGCTCGTTGGTAATAAGCGATTTTATTAGTCTCCCCTCCAATATCGACATAGACTACTTCTGCATCAAATTTTTCTGCATAGGCTGGAGTTAAAATATGAAAATCGATTTTTTTGGACATAGAATAGTTCTGCTCTCAGGTGACGACATAAGTGATGGACCTATAATAAAATTCTAATAAATTCGTTATTTTGTTTATACCCCTGTTCATTTCGTAGGCAAAGGATAAAGTTGCAATTCCCACCTCGCCGAATGTCTCATGTGTTATGTGCAGGACTTTCATTCACATATCAAGACACAAGCTGGAGCAGTATTAAATCCACGTAAAAGGTAATCCGTCTATGTGACCATTATTTATATAAATTTACATACCTCTTTTTGGAATATTTATGGCTCATTTTCAAGTAATTTTCAAGATTGCACTGTGTTGCTGCAAGCCCCATACACACTTGGAGGTTCGTACCGTATTTAGTATAGCATTTTAATAAAGTAGTAGTTCTTAACTCATATGCTTTTGCATATAATTGTGAGTTATAATGAACTTAACGCAAAGCCACAAAAAAATAAAAACAGTAAATTCAGGGTGCCTTAAAATTCAACAAGAATATTTATAAGCTATGCGTCGACATCTTTGATTTAACAAATCTATTCACTACGCCCAATAATTAATAATCCTTTGTGTTTGTTACAAAATGTTGTTGTAGTGCTGGCAATTCTTGAGCGTAATAGAATTGTTTGTACCCGTAAAGAGCTTTGAACTAAAGCTTGCCAATAATTAATACATTATAATTGAGTCTTATTACTAACATACTTTGTGATTCATATTGTAATGTAATTATGCGTTTAGTTTCAATTTAACGATAGTCCTTTATGCACAAAGCACATACATGTGATTTACATTTGATGTTACAAGGGTTTTTCTTTGTCGTAAGAAAATATGCTTGGTATAAATGTATAGTTTAACATAGCAGGCAAGTTGCATTTTTAATATTATAGAGGGTCTTGGAAATAGCCCAATTTGTTTCCGCTTCTTGAAAAATAAATAAGAATAAAACTTTTCCTTTTACTCCAATTTCTTTTCTCGTTAATCTTGGGTCTTTATACTTATGCTTATATTAAGTAATTTTACTTTAGTAGAAAAGCAAAGCAGATAAACTTATAAATCTACACAAACTAAAAGAGGAAAAATATTAATAACAAAAACGTGTGGTCTATTGAAATGATGTTTGACAAAAATTGATTCTTAACAATTCTATGATCCGTCACGTTCGTATGCAGGTGTTTATGTGATATTTTTTTCAAAAATAATTATTGTAAAAAAACGTTTTTTTATTATACAATTACTTTTTTCTGTAGCAAAATTATTACATATCAAGACACTCTTCTATACTATACCCGAACTTTAATAAAAAATGAAGAGTGATGGCAGACGTTTATAAAATCGTAGCATATCTTTTATTTTTTCAGACGCTGTTCACCTTTTTCTTAGAATAACTTTAAAGTTATTGTCAAAAAGTAGGTTATGAGATACTCATCATTGTTTAAATAAAATAAGTAATGATTGGTATTAGAGTATCATAGTGCAGCCGGTACAATGTGGAATACGAGTTTGGAATCAATCTTGATAATTGAAAATTATGTCTCTGTAGGCTTATACCAACTGGATGTTTGCGATTAAATACACAAAATAAATAAAATCAAGGACGATGTCCAATCTAGAACACGTTCCGAATAAAAGGTACTCGCAGAAAACCGCCATCGACTTAAAAATATGCGAAACTTGAACGTGCGTGTTAGTAACCAGAGGTGTTAAATAATATATGCAATTAAAAGTACCATAAATTCAACAAACATTGGAAGTGATCACAATTTATTGATGTGAAAATAAGATTACAAACCAAAGTAACCTACGAATTTGACAAAATAAATGCGTAATAAAAGTAGTAAGGGGGCACCTTCTGCCATCTTGGATTTTGACGTCAAAAGGCCGGCCACGTGGAGACTGTATTTTTCACCCTTATTTTTATGGTTTCTTTTCGGAGGCCTTTTTCAACCACTTGATGGAATTTTCATCCCTAATTATGGTCTTTTTGACAGCAATTTTTTTGTTGGTCTTATTTTATGGTTTCTTTTCGGAGGCCTTTTTCAGCCCTTGAAGGAATTTTCAACCATTTTTGCTGTACTAAGAGCCTTTTTGACAGCCAAGCCTTTTTTGTACTTGCTCACGTGAGGGGTGTATTTAGGGTTTGGTCTTGGGGTTGGTCTTGGGCTTGGGGTTGGTCTTGGACTTGGACTTTGGGTTGGTCCAGGCGTTGGTCTTGGCTTTGGGGCCGGAGCTGGGTGACGGCTTCTTTTCGGGGGGCCTTTTTGAACCGTAATTACGGTCCTTTTGGTAATATTAAGAGCAGTACAACCCTTGGAGGTTAGGCAATTGCACGTGTTCTGATTGAAAAATATTTTTATTTAAGCTGTGTTTATTAATATGTTTTAGGACCCATTTCTATTTTATCAAATGATATTGCATAATTGTATCTTTTAATTCCTATCTACAGATTGTGACCTTTTACCTATACGAAAATTTATTTATACATTGGGGTTGTATTCTAATAATTAAATTTCACTGTCATTTTAAATTAATCTCAACACGCAATGCAAAAAATTATTTAAAGTTAATTACACGACACAGTAATCAAAATATTGTTTTTCTGAACGAATATTAAAACTGGTTGCTTACCTTTGAAATATATTTAATCACCATCCTCTCGTTAAAATTGTTGTATATGCACAGGTCCTCGATATCCAAACATTTAATATTTTTAAAAAAGATATGCTGTTTGCACTAGCTGTAATTAAACCTACGCAACTAAATAAATAAATTAAGGTTATAACTACCGTTTTCTGCTGCACGTATAGGCACACTAATACCACTTTCTATGTTTAGACTTATGCTTAATTGATATAAAACTGGTTATCGAGTAAAAGTAATGTTTGGAATGTAAATAAAATATTATATGCTGTACATACACACAAAATTGTTTTATAGAAAACGAATTCATTATAAAATCCTCATTAAAATATAACATAGAGTGAATTACATTTGGTGTAATTATATAATACCAATATTGAGTAGCATACTTTGTTTAATGATAAATGATAAAAATCATAAATTTTTATAAAACGATTGAAAGAAAGAAAAAAACAGTAGGTATTACGTAACGCTTAATTAAAAGGTAAAATATAACGGTGTCGCTGGCCACTTGGTATTTAAACGAAGATAATGACAGAGACGCTTCAGTATTGTTTAGCGATTCGAGATGGAGGGTCAATTTAAGCACCCCTTTTCGGCAATAGTAGCGGGGCCATCTGGTTGTGGGAAATCGTATTTCATTGTAGATTTTCTAAAAAATATCGAAACTGCCTGCGATACAGCTTTTAAAAAATTATCTGGTTTTACAGCGAGTGGCAGCCGTTGTTGAAAGATCTCTCTGTGGAATTTCAAAAGGGTTTACCTGATATGGAGCAGTTTGACGGCGAAAAACCGGTCTTAATAATAATTGATGATCTAATGCGCGAAACTAACGGTTCAGTGGTTGATATTTTTACAAAGGGCTGTCATCATATAAACCTAAGTGTGTTTTTCTTAACTCAAAACATATTTCATCAAGGACGCGGACAGCGGGATATTTCTCTCAATGCACACTACATAGTTTTATTTAAAACCCTCGTGACAGAGCTCAGATACAGCATTTAACAAGACAGATTTTACCGGACAACCCGAAATTTTTAGAGGCAGCGTACCAAGATGCTAGTTCAAACCCACACGGATATTTATTATTCGATTTAAAACAGAATACACCGGATGTGCTGCGATATAGAACAAAAATATTCGGGCCTCAAGGTATTTGCCAGGTATATATAGGGAAAAAAGGGTTTAAGCCTCACAGTCGTAAAGATTACATCATATATGATGGTTGACGTTTTAAGCGAAAACACCGATATCCTGCGTGCATTAGCCAGATTAAGTAAAAGTTAACGTGACGCTTTATTGAAATGTCTGGATAGTAGGCAGGTGGAATGTATTTGCGAGTGTGCACATAATATTTTAAAAGGTCGTGTACCTCTGTCAGCTGATCAGAAGCAGCGACTCTCTCAGCATAAGCAGACTTTAAGACGCTTGGCACGTAGAGGTGAATCTATAAAAAAGAAGAAACAGCTTCTTGTACAGAAAGGCGGTGCATTTCTACCACTCTTGTTAGGACCATTACTCGGTGGAATTCTGGGTAATCTATTTCAATAACCATGGACAACAACAACATGAAGAAGATGATTATTCTACCGCTGGACTTTATACAGCGATTACAGGCACCAGATGTCACACAAAACAACATTTTAACGCAGCTAGGTAACGATATGATAAAGTTTTAAAAACCAAAGTGACTGATCATGACAAATAGCAGCAATACAAGCAAGTTCTTCAAAGATATCTGCAATTTTCCAATCAATTACGCCAACCCGCTAGCATAACAATCAGGGGTGATGCTGATGATGATATTAGAGAATCACCGCAACGCAAAGGTTTGACGGGCGACGAAATAGTATCAATACTTCCACCTTCATGTAAGAGAAAAGGCGAGGCTTTCCTGCGTATAATGAACACGAGCAGTGATGTATTTTGGGATAAAAGGGGTACTGTCACAATAAAAGGAGAGATCTTACCACATTCCAACATTATCGACCTGGTTCACGAGAGTTAAGAAAGCGAAAAACTACAAACCCACACGGTTGGCGCCAGTTTGCAATTACAATTATTCAATCTCATTTGATAAAATAAAAATGGGTCCTAATACATATTAATAAACACAGCTTAAATAAGGATCCTTTTCAATCAAAACACGTGCAATTGCCTAACCTCCAGGGGTTGTACTGCTCTTAATATTACCAAAAGGACCTTAATTAGGGTAGAAAAAGGCCCCCCGAAAGGAAGCCGTCACCCAGCCCCAGCCCCAAAGCCAACACTAACGCCTGGACCAACCCCAAGTCCAAATCCAAGACCAACCCCAAGCCCAAGACCAACCCTAAGATCAAACCCTAAATACATCCCTCACGTGAGCAAGTACAAAAAAGGCTTGGCTGTCAAAAAGGCTCTTAGTACAACAAAAAGGGTTGAAAATTCCATGAAGGGCTGAAAAAGGCCTCCGAAAAGAAACCATAAAATAAGACCGACAAAAAAATTGCTGTCAAAAAGAGCATAATTAGGGATGAAAATTCCATCAAGGGGTTAAAAAAGGCCTCCGAAAAGAAACCATAAAAATAAGGGTGAAAAACACGGTCTCCCACGTGGCCGGCCTTGTGACGTCAAAATCTAAGATGGCGGAAGGTGCCCCCTTACTACTAATAAAGTACATCAATCAAAAGTTGAATCCCTTTCTAATGGCGCATTGGAAAGAGAAATTCCAATGTGGGTAGGATGGAACAACAACTAAGTCAGAGATAACTAACCATAGCAAAGAGTTTGTTACCTAACACCCTTCAATACAAACGCAACAAGTTTACCTGCAGTTACACATACTTCAAAAGTAGCTTAAGAATGTAAAAAACCCTATAAACCAAGAGCCAGCAATATATTTTGTATTGTCATTTCAAAAGTAATGAAAATTCACAAACTAAATCTGCAGAGTAATAAAATGCTCTTCTGGCAGTCCTCTGCGGCCAGGGTGTTCAACCCTAAAGTTACAAAGAGGGTAAGAAATAAAACTTAATTTGGTTAAAGTAACAGTCCTAAAATTTTAGGAAATGACTTTCGACAGTATAAAAATGATTGCCAGAACATCTCTGTCCCTCCTAATTGTCGATAAAACGCTATAAATATGTATTAAAAAAATTCGTTTTTATTATTTCATTAGTCTTGAAATTTTCACAGAATAATTGAAATATATGTAGGATATGTAGTATCAAAACCCAGAACAAATTCCATCACCAACTATCTGCCAGAGTGAAAAACCTTTCCATGTGAGTGCGAGCGAGACAGTTATCTACGAATCTGAGGGTTGAAGAGAGAACGCATATCGAGCATTTATGAATTTTATTAAACGTAGATAACAATTATCTAGAATGTAATGAGTCTTTGTTTATTTTGTGTAAACGTCATGTTTAGAAAGGTTTGTCTGCATCTGTGACACAGATTACGAAGGACATTATACAGGTAGGAAACTTCTAACGGTTTGGGGCGTTGCAAGCGATTCAAAATCTCGGTAGTGTACAAATATTCTTGGAGTGCAGTAGAGTATTTCTTTGTACATTTGTTTTGTTTTTCGATTATATATGTCATACTTATATGTGTTAAAAATAATTCTGTTGATTATTACTTAAAAATGAATTATCGCAATATTTGTGTACGAATCTTTTTGGAGTGTAGCAGAGTGTTTTTGTTCGTGCGTTAGTATTACGATTTAAATATATTACATTTCGGACTTGAATGTCATAAGCCTTTTATTGGTGTTATATCCAGGTTTATAATCAGTATCATCAAAAATGATTTGTGCTAATTGCAAAAGAAAAACTGATTACATTTTACTTTTTGATGGAGAAAAATTAAATAAATGTAAAAAAATGTTATGTGCTCGTCAAAAATATAAATTAAAATTTACTGACGTGGTTACTGAAATTACTGTATTGATGGTAATATTGGGCATCATGTCAAATGCTACGAACATTTCACTGCAGCCGGAAAAAATATTTACATGAAGAAAGTTCTGAGTACGACCCCATTGAATCGGCCATTGTCACCTCAGTCATGAACTTCAGGAGCATCTCAAATAGGGAAAGATGGAATAAATGATGCAGTTATGAAAATTATGAGATCAAAATAAACGATAAAGGTGAATTGGATACAGTATGTTTTTTTTTTGTGAAAAGAAGAGAAAACAACATCGTGGTAAGGAACAAAAAATATATTCCACGTCAAAAGGTACTGCCCATGAATTAATTAAAAAATACAGCGCAGCTATTAATGCAGACATGTATGGCAACGGTTTAAAAATTTGAATACAGACACAATATTTTACCATAATGTTTGTAAAATGACGATTGTACACAAATGCAAGTCAATTGAAAACGATACTACAATAACTGATTGCCATAATTATCGACGTTACCATGAATTAGCATTTACTGAATTGATTGAATTCATTGAATAAAATATTTTCAAACAAGTTTTATTTTTTATCATACCTACACTCTTTGTATTCGACTTCAATAAAAACAATAGTTGCAGAGCATTCGGTTGAATATGAAGGCGACTATGCAGCTCATCAATTTCAAATAAAAATTGAAAAAAGGTATGAAGATTAAGAATTGTCAATACACATAATCGAATTGTTATCATACCAAAGAACTATACAATACCACATCTATTATTTCAAAAGAATCGGAATGTGAAATACATATGATTCAGCGATTGAAAAAATGGCACTTCAAGTACAAAGTACCGAGTCTGTAATATAATAACAATTGTATACAACTTGATGCATTTCATATTGAAATGTCTCTTGTTACACCTATTGGAAAATATATGAAGGAGTCAGGAAGATCGTACATATTAACAAAACGTAATGTTTTGGCACCAGGCTCGTTGAGAGGTTTTCTAAGTGGAAGTCATTATAATCGTTGCAAAAGGATTCACACTATTTTCGCAGCATTTTAAGGATTATTATTAGGAGTAATTTAGTTTCCGTTGTAAAAGAATAGAAATATATTCAAAATATCTTGGCTTCAGAGCTCAATTTAAAAAGCTCTTTTCAGCAGCTTCTCGATCAATACCATGCCGATACAGAAAATTGCTTGCATTAAGCAATATGTACAAATTTGGTATAATTATACCAATAATTTTCAAGAGCGATTCGTACATGAGATTTGGATTTATTAATTACATGTCTGCCTCGTATATCCACAACATATGTATATATGTATATATATATATATATATATATATATATATATATATATATATATATATATATATATATATATTATGTGATCGTGACAATTGAGTACATTTTGCTATACATGAATAAAATATCTATCTCAGATAGGATCATATCTTATGTAGATGATACTGTTACTATTTTTCAAAGAATAACTAGGGCTGACGTCAAAGATAAAACGGAACAGAATTAGATCTTTATTCATCTTAATAAATTATACATGTATTTAAAAAAGAAAAAAAGTATAATACTTCTACCTGCGCATAACTGCAATACAGAACTTAGCGATACCTTTATGTCTAAAAGATGGTTGCCAGATATTTGCATTTTATTTTGCCTGTAAATTTATTAATATATTATCTTTAACTAGAAAGAGCACCAATAACTAGAAAAGTTTCAAGAAAAAAATCTTTTACAGTTGTTTAAAATGTTGAAACAAATTTTATAAAATTGTTTCAACATCTTAAACAATTTTAAAAGATTTTATTTCTACTAAAGACGATAACTGGAAGTGTTATCAAAATACACCATTAAAAATCTAAAAAAGCTAAGTATTTTAAATATGTGTAATAATTGTGAACGTTTACATTTACATATGAGAGATAAATCTATAGTATATATATATATATATATATATATATATATATATATATATATATATATATATATATATATATATACCGGGTCCGCCTTTGGGAGCTGATCCTATGAGTATCTGCTAAACCAAACTTACTATAATTTTGAAAATTTGGTGACAGGGTAATGATGTTAGGGCTAACTCATCTAAAATATTTTCACGTTCGACCACTTCCGGTTATACCGGAAGTCGGTATTAGTCGCTTATTTTAAATGGAACACCCGTATATTAATACATTTTGGATTCTATGTCGAATTTTAAGGTAAGTTTGTTAAATAAACTAGATACGAAATTTCAGTCGTTTAAAAAAAACATTTTTCTAAAAAAATTGACAGATGCGGGCTTAGTAATAACTCGTTAATTGTTCTGTTCCTGTCAAACAATTTGAATAAAATTTTGAGGTGTTGTAGGCAAAGGTTTATTGCAATAGTCTGAAAAAAACGGCATTTGTATTTTTCATAAAAATAAAATTATGAATGTCTAAACTTGACTATCAAAAAATGCAAGTTACTCAAAAAAATCAAATTGAAACCCCTATTTTTTATTACTCAGATCGATTTAACTTTATTTGCCTAAACGTAACAGTTTCATACTTATTATCAAAAAAGTCCCAATTTGTGATAAAAATGAGCTACATACTTAAATCTAGTATTCCTTGTTCGTGGTCACCATGGAAACCAAATAATTGACAATTGAAATAAAGAAAAATATTTGAAAAAGTTACTGCAAAAAATTATAAAAATTGATAATTTTGTGATTCAAAAGTCATTTTTGCCAAATAGAAATTTTCTAAGTAATTTTTTTCAAATTCGATGTATAACATAAGTGTAAAAATTTAATACTTTATGAGTAAATAAAAAAAAACTACTTTTTACTGCGGAGGTAATACATACTTACCAGCGCATCATTACACGATAAAGATGCTTATTTATTTTGTTTTTCTTTTTTAGTCAATAATTTAATAAAATTGTTGACAGTTTGTGTTTTTCTTGATGAAATGGCTCGAATTGAATATTCTAATACAGATTATTTGAATTTAATTTTAATTCACGGAGAATGTCATAGAGTTGTAAAACGAACAGTAAGAACATTTATCGAACGCTATCCTGAGCGCCCCCGACCATCAGCAGATACAATAAGACGTGTGGTTCAAAATTTGGAACAGTTTGGCACATTTAAACACTCTGCGCCTCGCAAAAAAACTGCTATTGATAACGAACAGAATAAAGTTATAACTTTAGGATATTTCCGTGCCTATCCTTGTAATTCCATAAACGACGCGAAAACAGATATTGGCTTAACACCAACTATCAGAAGAATTCTTAAGAAACATAAGTTTAGACCATACTGTTTACAATTAGTTCAACATTTGAAAGAAGCGGATTTCTTGAAACGTATCGAATTTTGTGAAACAATTTTGCTCAAAATACAAGAAATTCCTAATTTTTTGACTAATATCATATGGACGGACGAATCTAAATTTACGAAAAATGGCATATTTAATCGCCGAAACTCGAATTACTGGAATAACGAAAATAGCAATCCAATTCGCGAATGCCATTTTCAGGAAATTTGGAATTTTAACGTATTTTGTGCGAAATCTTTGACGTGTATTTTTACAACGAAAATTTGAGAGGTTTAAAATAGTTGATTGTTGGGATTTATGATTACAAATTTAATTTCTAGGAGAAAATTATCTTGAGATATTAAACACTCGAATTCAACCCCGATTAAATCTAGAAAGGCAAAATCTATGGTACCGACAAGACGGTGGGCCCCCACACAACACCAACGCTGTTTCCATGAAACTTTATGAAATTTTTGAAGATCGTTGGTTTGCCAATAATGGTCCTTTTCTATGGCCACCTAGGTCACCTGATCTTACGCCAATGGATTTTTATCTTTGGGGTCGAATTAAAAATATTGTTTATGCTACACCACTAACGACTAAAAAAGATTGCATTGCAAGAGTGCAAAATGCCTTCAATTCACTTTCTCCACAAGAAATTCAAAGGGCTACAAATGAAGCCGTTATAAGATGGGTTCAACAATGTCTTGCGTCTAACGGGCAACATTTTGAACATTTATTGGAAATTAATTTACATTTGATCACGAGCAAGAAATACTAAATAAGCCACTTTATCGTGTAAGAATGCACTGATAAGTATGTAGTTACTACCTCCGCAGTAAAAAGTAGTTTTTTTTAATTTACTCATAAAGAATTAAATTTTTACACTTATGTTGTATATCGAATTTGAAAAAATGACTTAGAAAATTTCTATTTGGCAAAATGACTTTTGAATCACAAAATTATCAATTTTATAATTTTTGCAGTAAACTTTTTCAAATATTTTTCTTTATTTCAATTCTCAATTATTTGGTTTCCATGGTGACCACCAGACCACGAACAAGGAATACTAGATTTAAGTATGTAGCTCATTTTTATCACAAATTTTAAAATTGGGACTTTTTGATAATAAGTATGAAACTGTTACGTTTAGGCAAATAAAGTTTTAAACAAACTTACCTTAATTTTGACGTTAAATCGATCTGAGTAATAAAAATAGGGTTTCCATTTGATTTTTTGAGTAACTTGCATTTTTGATAGTCAAGTTTAGACATTCATAATTTTATTTTTATGAAAAATACAAACGTCATTTTTGCAGACTGTTGCAATAAACCTTTGCCTACAACACCTCAAAGTTTTATTCAAATTGTTTGACAGAACAGAACAATTAACGAGTTATTACTAAGACCGCATCTGTCAATTTTTTAGAAAAATGTTTTTTTAAAACAACTGAAATTTCGTATCTAGTTTATTTAACAAACTTACCTTAAAATTCGACATAGAATCCAAAATGTATTAATATACGGGGTGTTCCATTTAAAATAAGCGACTAAGTACGAACGTGAAAATATTTTAGATGAGTTAGCCCTAACATCATTACCCTGTCACCAAATTTTCAAAATTATAGTAAGTTTGGTTTAGTGAGATACTAATAGGTTCAGCTCCCAAAGGCGGACCCTGTATATATATATATATATATATATATATATATATATATATATATTACAAGAAACCATTATAAAGAACAAATAATATATGGATAACATTTAAGAATAAATAATTTCAACTTTCGTCATTTATGGATGGTAAAACAATGAAATACTCTTTGACAGAGTGAAAGCAATGTTCTTCGTATTTTTATTTTGAAACAACGAAAAATAAGCTGTTCTTAGGCAGTCGCTGTCTACACTTAATTTCAACTGTCGTATGCGTAAAGGACTTTTGAAAGGCGAGAGCGATAAATCGTTGATATGAGTAGAAAACTGCAGTCTACAGTCAAAGTAAGATCCTAAGTACTTAACTAAATTATTTGAACTTGTATTTATTTCAAACGTTAAAGCTATCTAATTGGATTGTAAGGTCATTACAGTAAATAACAAAAAGGAGTGGACGCAATACTGAACCTTGTGGTAGACCATAAGTTACTTCATGTTTTTGAGAAGTTCTACCTGCGTGATTTACAATTTAACCACGATTTTTTAAACATGCTTATATAAGCTGTAATGGCGCGCCTCTTACTCCACATCGCCCAAGTTTTTGAATGAAAGTATTGTCGTGCACTGTATCAATGATTGTAAAATCTAGCACAACTTAAATTATGGTTCTTAAAAACGTCTAAAACCGTAGTTTACGCAAAGCTGTTATCGTCAATTTATCCTGGAAATCGAATTATTTCTAATAAAGGGCTTATGTCTATGATAAAATCTGCACTGTCTTCACTAATATAATCCCCAATTTCTGAGATCTCCCAGGACGATATTTTTTGAGAACCGTTCCATTAACTCCATGGTGTTCTAAAGCATAAATCAGTTTGTCATGGGAAATAGTATCGAAATCAAGTGACGAAAGGCAACCAGATAAAATTCACTTTTTAAGTAATGTCGAAAAATGACCATTATACCATAATATATGGTATAGTGGTAGCATATATAATGGTACACTAGACCCTGCTTTTATAATGAATGAGGTGATTGCCTGTGAAATCTCTTAAAAATCACAGTTAATTCATAAAAACATATTACGATTCACTTGCTGATGAGTGCATTGAGGTACGTTGAAATAAAAGTTTAGGATCCATTATAGACGCATTTGCTGATCGCGCAGTTGCCCTTATTTCTGTTGGTTTCGATAGACGTAGGATAATGTCCGACAATGCAACACTACCAGTATCTAGAACAATAGGATAAGTAAAATCCAATCCATGTTGTAGAAACGTTATGTTGAACTCATCGCTTTCCTTGAGAACTTCGCTACTACGTCCAACATAATGCATCATCGTTTTCTTTGTATACAATTTTTCCAAGACAAAAGAGTCAATATTAATATTATCAAGATGGCTCATAGCTGTACCATCGTTTGGTATGTCCGAAGTTGATGTCGTCGGAATAGATTTACTCAATGTCAGGCTCGTCATCCACAGTTGACGTGTCATATGTTTTCCTACTTCGTTTATCACTTCTTATTTCTTCAAAAACACTTGCATCTCCTTGATCATTTCAAATGTATATTTTGACCACTGAATGGTGTTTCAATCCTGAATTCCGAGCTGCTTTTATTCGATTCTCCAATTTAAGCTTTTCTATTATAGGACTTTCTTTCTTTTATATCTGCTGTAGCAGAAGTGGTAGCATGTCTTTTGGGAAACAATCTTTTGATTTGGATATGGGTTAGAAATTTATGACAGAAAGAAAGCCGAAAATATTGTCATTGATGGGGACAATTCCTGTAGAGCAAAAACAGGAAAAAGGTTTTTTGAAGTAAATGCAAAAATATGAGTAATATCGTCGATTGTAACTCAGTTGCCTGGATTAACCAGTAATAATATTTGGCTGATATAATGGTAGAATTTTTAATGGGCCGTACACGCCTCTGTCGAATGACTCTAAATTATGGCTAGTGTGCGGCGGCAGAGTCAATAACATAATATGATTCTTCTTCGTCATTTTCATATCTTTGAGTGAGATATGCGTTTCGTGGTTACCCATTATTAGTAACACTGGCGACTATTCTGTTGGTTTTGATTGCCGGATAAGATGATTTCGCCAATCAAAAAAATTTTCACCGGTCATCCACCCTAAAGTAGATGTACTTTATACTGTTCCGGCTGATGCATTTTTGATAATATGAGTTTTAAAATGTTTTCTTGGGAATGCAAGAAGTGACGAAATGTTACCAATAGAATTTATGGAACCACACATACTCACTAGTGTTCCCCTTCACACTTGATGTTATTTTGACTCACATGCCTCACATTCTGCCTTTTGTGACAATCACCTTACCAATTCCCTGGATTGTTGTTAGCGCTGTTTCGTCTACATTGTAAATTTGCTCAGATTTCAATTTATGGAAATTAATAGTTTTTTTTTCATTTTTCAAAAATGTTCGCAACAGGTCTGCTGAAACCCATTTCTCAGCCCAACGATGTAGTTTCTGCTAACAGAAAGATAATTCCCTTGTTCTTTTCATGATGTCATTAAACTAGATTCTCCCTGCAGAGCGGTTAGTTTCCTGTGAAGTCGAAATAGATTTTTTATTAGCAATTGCCATTTCATAGGCCAAATTGCGTGAACACTTCGGTTTCAACCCATTGTGTATCCTTGTCATCATCTGAAAATATCCACTGGAGAAATACTCTTCTTCTGCGTTGATTATTTGATTAAAGTTATAGTTGGGAGTTAACTTTGGGGCTCCTTCTAATATAGGAGAGTTCCAATGAATCTTGTCCTCTTCGTTTTTACGTTTTTCATAGTATCGTTTTAATGGTATTCGAGATATGTTGATATGTTATATCTTATACTTGCTCTTTTCAAAGATAAACACATAACAATTACATGACGAATTGTATTTCTCATGACTTCTGCAGAAGTCTTGCCCATTTGTTTTTCAGTAAACTTTGAGCAAGGCACTTTCGCGACAACTAGATCTAGAGCAAGAATAATGAAGTTTTATACCTAATTATTGAGTAACTGAAGTTACAGTAGTTACTCACCGAAATATCACTATGCGGTGGAACAGTGGCTATACACATTAAAGTTCCAGTGGACCTACCTTTAATGTGTATGGCCACTGTTCCTAAGATTGAAAAATTAAGAAAACTGCTCAGTCTTTTGCAAATATAAGTATACTAATACGAGCACAAATGTTCTATTTATTAGTGATGTAAAATGTGTTTCTGCAAATTAATTTTAAATGGTAGTAAATGATTGTTCTTCTTACCTGCTAGAGTGGCAAAACATAGATGTTTTGAGGTTAGTTGTATATCTTGTAGATTCGATGTAAAGTGGTTACCTATTTCACTAGCAGACACTGTTATTTATGTCGCTAGATGACAGCACGATATTTAAGAGTTTTGTTATTTTAGATAGCATTTAGCACTGTTCCAGACTCTTCCCTAATTGTTTACATCTTACTTATTACATCCACCTTTGTGTAATTGTTTCTTTAAAGTGACGCGGTACATTACCTGTAGTGAAAATTGTGTTACCTATACGTTCCAGTGCTGTTACGAGGTTATGTGTGACATAATTACCACAGTTTTGTAAGATATGTAAGATGTATGTAATTGTGAACTATGGTAGTTCCAGTTTTGTGTAAAAAGTTATTTCTAGCTCTAGTTAGTAAATAAATAAATTCGGATTTGAGTATTTTAATTATTACTTTTTTGTTTCTTATAAAATGAAATATTTTGTTCTTATTGGAAAATATTTTTCTAATAAAAGTTATTTGAACAGTAGAACGCATATTTATTAAAGTTTTCAATGCCACAAATGTTCGTAATATTAAACTGTATAAGAAGACACTAAAAGCGTTTATAAACAACTTTTCACAAGAAGTGCATATACATTTGAGCTACATAATTCCCAAACTTTCTTGCGCTATAAAAATAAATTAAATTAGGTAAACTTACAGTATTTCCGAGCAAAAATGGAAATTTCCAGTTTTACTTTAATAATAAATAATGGAAACTTTGATATAGCTGCAACCAAATCAAAAACTAACCTCGAAACTGCTGAAGTGAATTTTAATGTTTAAAGTTTTAAGTGACAAAACGTCAATTTCTTTTTATCATGTATAAACGGTTACGTCTTATTTCAACACTTTGGCCCAGTCTCGTCAAAACCGTTTGAGACTATCACCGATGCTCTCGACAACACCTCTCGGAAAATCGAGACGAGACCAGTCTCGGTCTGAATCACATCACTATCTGTTGATGTTATTTACGACTTGCAATTAGGGAATTCAATCCTTCAACGCATGCGAACACTGTATACTTCATTTTCATGCTGTTTTCACCTTTTTTTATTATATATTATTATATATGATGATAGAGAAAGCTATAGAGTAGTTTTCTAGGTAGTATAGGCCTCATGCTAACGGAATGTGTAATAAATTAATTATAGTTTCTGAATATCTCCTGTATATATATATATATATATATATATATATATATATATATATATATAATATTTAATATTCGTAGATGCCAATAATATAACAAAGTAGTCAATCAATGTATATCAGGAGCTCACAAAAGAACTTATAAGACGGTCTTAGAATGTCGACAAAACAAGTGAAACGATTGTTCAGAGTCCCATTAATTTAATTTCCTCAAACAGGATTAAACTAGTGGACATCACTGTCAGTTGTTGCAATACTTGATAAAATTACTTATTTCATCCTGTAAAGGTTTATATGACTTCACTCAACTTGTTCGTTATCAAACGACTTTGATACTTGATTAAGATAAACACACAGAAACAGAGCTTTTGAGCAGTATACACTTCATTTAAACAGTTTTGATCCTTTAGGGAACATGACTAGAGTGAGTTGCCGATATGCAGAAGATAATTTAAATTTCTCATGAGAACGCCGTACATTAAAAGTCCCACGTTGTTTTCAAGCCAGTGATATTTCGACACACAACTCAAATATCTGTAACAAACGTGATTTTCTGTTGGTCAGTGATATAACACGAGCATTACAACGAACTTTTATTAAACCAGGACAACAAAATGTGGCATTGATATAGCTAAATTTATATTCTTTAACCTTACTTCGCGGAATTCCATGTTTAATAGCACTAATGTTTTAAATACAATATAATTTCACAATTTCTTTTATATAATTATTTATTCCTCTACGCGTTTCAATAATAGAGAAGATATATAAGTAAAATAACAAGTAGTTATGCTAACAAATCGCTAAGATAAAACAGCCAACTTGATGTCAATTATAATTTTATATTTAACATGTCTGTTAAAGGTGAGTTTGTAAGATCTACCTGTTCGTTCATTAAAGGTACTTTCTGTTTATGGTTATAAACTTCGAAGTGTTTGTCCAATATAAACAGAATGACAGAATCTGCAGTTCAATTTATAAATACCTCATTTCAAAATGTCGTTAGTTGAATCTTTGGCATTAAATAAACATTTAAGAACATTGGTATTAGTTTTAAAAGCTACTTTGTACGTTTGTAGTATATGAGTTACTTTCTCTGATATTTTTCCAAAATATGAAATTGATATGTATTTATTTTTTGTTGGTTTTGTGTTAACTGGATAAATGTTTTTCATAAATAATTTGTACTCTTGATTTTTAACTAAACTGTCAATTATATTTGAAATTTAATCGTTTCCTTGCGCAACTTGTTTTATAATTGATATTCTCTTAGTGAAATTTGTTTCGTTTGATGGCAGTGACATTGCTTTTATGTAATAATGATATATAACTTGTGTGTAATGTCCGTATGTGCAGGTTTTCGGAGTATGCCGAATCCAAACATGTCCTGCGTATTAATTTTTATGTTTAACTCTAGAAAATTAATGGCTTTATTTTGTTCTTTGACTAGTGTAAATTTTATGTTATGATGTAACTTACTTAAATAGTTTTCAGTGAAAAAGGACAAATCTAATAATTATTTATTAAAATCAGTTAAGCATAAAATTAACAGAAATAATTTAATTTTTGTTAAAGTAGGCAAAGGTAACACTTTAGCAATTATTTCAAAAGATAGTCCAGAAAGATAACAATTTTATTAGTAACGAAAATTTAGAAATTTTGAACAGAGATCCTACAACAAAATTTCAAAAAGATGTGAAACAAGGTTTACAAAACTGTAATATTTGCTTTACAGATGCATTTGAAGCATTCGAAATTTATAAACATGAACAGAAAGCATATTTAATGAACGAACAGGTTTGAACTTATAGACTTACCTTTAACAGATATTTTAAATATAGAATTATAATTTATCAAATTTGCTACTTCCTATTATTTAACATAACATAACATAAAGTAATAGTCACGCCATTCTCTTGCGGGGTAGGCAAAATAATTCCTGCCTCTTGTTTATTTAGAAATCTTTCTCCATGCTTTTCTATCCCTGCATATCTCCCTAGCTTGCGCAAGATTCATACAATGTTTGTGACATACCTTTTTATTTTGAAAACTCCTTATCTTTTTTTCTTTTATCATTTCTACTGCATTCAGCCAAGTTTTACGCGGCCTACCAAACCTGGCCTTATCTCTAACCTCACCCCCATATATCTTCTTTGTTAGGCTTGCGTTGTTCATTCTTTCGATGTAACCAAATTAACGTAGTGTACTACTTTTATACCTATCTATCATCGTCTTTTCTTTGCCACATTCCTTCATTATACACTCGTTATTCATCATATCCCTTCTCGTTTTACCGCATGCGATTCTCAGTAATTTCATGCCTTCGGCATTTATTTTGCTTTCGTGCTTTCCTGAAATGCCCATGTCTCATTTTCATACAACACTGACGGACCAAGCACGCTATTATAGATTGCTCGTTTCGCAGCTACGCTCATGCTTTCGTTTTTCATTATAATTCATACACTTCCAATCACTTTCCTTCTAGCATTAACCCACCTTCCAATCTCGTCATCCATTGTACCATCTACAGTGAACACCCTACCCAGATATACAAACTCGTCCACTGTCCCTCAATTTTATCATGCAGGATAAATACTCCACCCTCCTTTTACCCTCACGATTGAACACCACAATCTTTGTTTTGTTCACGTTTACCTTTACCTGTATGCTCTGACAAACTATATCCAACTTCCTCAGAGTTGATTCTAGCTCCTCCGCATTCTCGCTTAATAAGACTGAGTTATCTGCGTATACCAGAACTCGTACGTTTACGTCACCAACCATTACACCATTTCTATCGGTATGTGGTTATCTAACACATTTATCCATGTATACATTGAACAACCACGGTGACATCACACAGCCTTGTTGCACTCTGTGCACAATATTAAAGTATGCACTCATACCTTCTCTTACCCTAACAAGCGCGACTGCCGTTACCGTTTTTTATATTTAAACACTTTTCACATCTGATCAACACATCCTCTCCTTAGGATGAAACCACCATGCATATCCCAAATTTTAGTTTGGGTAGTTTCACGTACTCTATCAATCAGTACTCTTCCAAATACTTTTGCAGGTACACTAAGCACATTTATTCCTCTGTAGTTTTTGGAATCACTCTTGTTCCCCTTATATTTATACAGTGGTGCAATAATCGCACTCTTCCAATCCCTCGGCCCTTTCCACACTTAAGGCATACGTTGAATAATTCACAGTCTTCGTATAAGCTTTGCACTTACACATTTTAGCATCTCACCAGTGATTTCATCCACTCCTGCTCCGTTACCGTTTTTCAAGTTCCTTACCGTTTTCTCTACCTCATTTAACCTAACATCCTCCTCAGTTTCATTAACTATTCCTTCTGCACTCTTCTTATTAAACTCTTCAGTATTATTATCCTCACTTCCCAATCGTCCCATACTGTTTAGTTTAGCTCCTATTTATCACTCCTGCAGCGTTCTGTTTTGGGGCACGTGTTGTATTTTTAACCCATTTGCAAAACAGTTATTTGTTTCACTCAAAATCATCCTGTATTTTCTCTCCTTCCTCAGCCATCACTTCTTCTTTACTTATTCTCACTGACTCATTCGCTTCCTTGATTCTTAATCTGTACACCTCATATAACCGAGTTCTCTCTGTCTTCTCTGTGGTCCGATCTTCACTCCTATCCGCACATCTCTCACCAGGTTTCTAAGTCGTTCAAGTCAATCATACTTTTAAATTTACCTCTTTGCCATGTATACATATTCAGGTTTTTATGCTCAAATCACGTATTAGATACAAACATGTTTTCCTATACACATACGTTCACCAGGAATTCATCATTCTCATTGACTCTTTGGTCACGAAACTTTCCTAGGATGCGTTCAGCATGTTCTCCCTGTACACCCACCCATCCATTCATATCTCAAAATAATACGACTCTTTCGTTTCGTGTACCTTCAACACGTTCTCTACATTATTCCAGAAGTTCTAATACTCTTTGTCCCTTTCTCCCTTTATCGGTGCATAGCATGAAATGTCTATACCTACCATATATATATATATATATATATATATATATATATATATATATACATCGTATTTAAATTATATTGTTCCCTACGCGATTTTTGGTTCTCGTGCTACTTACCGGACTTGATGTTATTTATTTGAGAACGAAAACGATTTAATTATCTTTAATTTAAATTTTCGATTTAAAGCTGGTTATTTGCTTATTTAATTTATACTTCTTTTTTTACTTATATTTTAGATTACGGATTCGATCTAGTTTTCCATTTTTAACGTTTTTTGTATTTTATACTATTGTCACAAATACGTATTTATTATTGCTTTATATACCCTGCGCTACGGTGGGACAAAATAAGTGATTTCATAAGTTCTCTATATTTTTATCGTTATTGCAAAATGTTTACGTGTTTGAGATCAAACCTTAGACAAAAGGATGGTATTTGCACTTTAAGTTTACTTTACGATTATTTGAGTTTTAACAATCGTACCTGCCAAGGGTTTAAAGGAACCGCACTTTTTATAAAAATTCAGTGCTGTAGCAATCGTAAATACTATTAACGCGCCTTTTTTTATTAATCTATAGAGCCATCTCACATGTTACTAAAATTCTAATGGTTAGATTATTTTTGTTTATTATTAATATTCAAACTGCTGGGTTACAGAAATATGTTCAAAAACTCGCTCTTACTGTGCAATATTTGATTGATTTAGAAATTGACATTTTCACCCGCACATGTTTCACTAACCGAAGGTAGAAGCCGGAGTGCACTTAAACACGTCCTACCGCTTTGGCGGCTTTGTTCGAACTCCTCATGTTATTGTTTTACTTATACATACATATATTTTCTCTTCATAATGACACATGTTGTATTGAAACGCGAAGAGAATAAATAATTATACAAAAGAAACTTTAAAATTATATTGCTATTCCATCGATACAGTTGTTTTAAAAAACCGCATAAAAGGTGCGATAGAGAGTATGTAGAACTGTACCTTACGTTATAACTTGTAAGGTCAAAAACATAAGATCCATACGGCATGAGAGATTTCTGTACCAACTCAGTCATCTGCTGCATCTTTATTACCTGAACCTTTATAATCATCCTTGGTATACGCTTTGATAGACTTTTCCTTCCAACCAGCAGGCATTTCTCAACTATAATTCTAATTCTAATTCTAATACGATCTGTCGATATTTTACCACCTTCTTTAGCGAAATCATTCAAAACGAAAAAGAAACACGAATGATTTCAAAGTTTGATAAGCAAGTATCGGCTTTGTCGAAATTAGGCTAAAGTGCAAAGAAAACAAGGCAAGGTACAAAAGGCAGCTTTTAATTCGAGAAGTCTTAGATTGGAGGCCGACGAGGGCGAGGACTGAAAAGATTTCTGTGGAAACCATGATGTTGATGATGTCCCATACCTACATACAGCGACCTATTTAGTCATTTCAACCCTAACGAATCATAGTTGTAATTTTTGAAGAAATAAATATAAAAATCTTCTGATGGTTCCTTCATGTTTTATTATTCAATGTAAATTTAATGCTTTCTGGTAATACAGTGAAAAGTATAAAAGGGAATCATTCACAACCTTACTCACCATAGAGCATATTCAATATTCATTATAGTATAGCATTTTAGGACAGGTTCCTTTATACTCCACACTGTTTTATCTGCTCATGAATACAAATACTTTTTGTGATAAAACCAAGTGTGATATGACTCCTGTTTGTATTACGTGTCGTACTGATATGGCAAGTTTCTATATTTACATTTTACAACAAATTACTTTATTTGTAATTCATTTATGCCTTTTTCCTTTTTTTATTTAATCTAAACCCCTTATATCTACATAATGATTGTGTTTGATTTCTAAGTTAACGTGGTAACGCTCTCTTGTGAGTAGGAAGTCCTGCGGCAGCGTATTGACTGTTCTTCTCGACGGTATAAATTGCGGTCGTTTGTGAATTTTTAAATTTGAACAATAAATTGTCTGGTCATGCATAAGTGATTGACATTGTCGGATATCGTAATTTTCTCATCTATTTTGAATATTATGTTTGTTGCTGGAGCTTAAGCAGTTCCTAATCGTTTGATGACTGATTTAGAGACGCACGTAGCGTTTGAAGGTTAGCTTGGTTATAAAAAATTTACATAATTACATGCGTACCTTGTCGTTTTAGAACCTACCGCAGCTAAGTATTTGTAACTGTATTTCATTTTGACTTACCGATATTGGCGAGATTATTGTTATACATCTCACTTGTTTAAATGCCACTAAGTTCAACATAGTGAATTTGTTCAACAGTTAAAGTTACATTATTCATTTAGGTGAGACCACTTACTGTACAAGGTTTCTAAAATATTTGTTACTAATCACTTTACGAAAATTTACTTTTTTAGGAGCTTTAATGTAAAAAGTTTTGAGTATGTTTATTAGTTCTAAAGTATTCGTGACACTGATACTGATATGTAATTATCACAAAACTTTCCAACTTCTATTACTGCAGAGTATTCTGGGTTATCGATGTAACCAGATTATGTTTGAATTATGGTACACGTGCTTAAATGATTTATTAAATGTTATTTAATTTATTTAATATTTTAATAAATATGTGTTGATTATCACTTGGATCTGTTACAAATATTTAGTTGTATTTGCGTAAATTCGTTATAAAATACGAGGTTTTCTTATAATTATTTATTTTAGAGTAACATAACTATGATTATTAGAGATATCTTACGTCTTAGAGATATTATTTTGCTTTGGATAGGAATATAATTTTATTTTTTGCTATTGAATTTATTAATCATTATAATTAATTAAATAATTAGTCCAATAATAACTGAAATATAATATATTTACTTTGCTGAGCACAGCAACGTTTTATTTCGTTCTTCCTTACGCATACACAACTACGTCCTTTGTTCCTTATGCGTTCATTTTCTTGCTCTTAAGGTCGTGTTTGGCTTACACCCGACCTCCTTATGTAACTTAGGCCTCTATATCTTGTCATAGGTTTTCTGAAGCAATATAACAATTATGACTATGAATTATTACGCGTAGCATTGGAACCGTTTTGGGTAGCGATCTAGCTTTTAATTGCTGCCCTAAGCCACAAGTATCCAGTTGTATTAAATAAGAAGGATGACGCATATGTGACTACTCTAGAGTAGAATAGCTAATATTTTGAAATCAGGACAAGCTTAAATTCCAAAGACAATTAAAGCTCAAAGTCGTTGACTTAGATAAGTAACAAATCTAAAGTTCATTGGTCCCTTCAAGCTCACTAACTTAGCCCAAAACCAAAACCATCGATCTAGGCAAGACAAAACCCAGGTGCGGGGTTTTTGATCCCCTTAAGGGCACGTACTTAGCTTAGAAACAAACTCACCAAACCTGCCAAAACACAAACCTTCTTTAAGGTCATTAGTCTATAAACAAATCGATTAATCTAGCGAGGGAGTTCATTGACCTCTTCACGGTCACGTGGAAAAATCTAATCAAGAAACATAAGTTCATTGACCTCTTTACGATCACATGCGATGACAGTGAAGAAAAAAAGATGCTGGTGTATTGACCTAACCCGCAGCAAACCAAGCTGAGAAACAAACCAAATCGCGAGCGAGTCATCCTTTCTTCCTGGAATAAAAGCAAACTTGAGTTCACGTTTATGTTTATGTCTAGAGAGCTGGAGTGGTGAACTGTATAATACAATCCAGGGTCATATTTCTCCAATATAAAGAGCGGAATGTTCCTCACAGATTAGTTCAATATCAACATTCGTCTATTCGGGTTAAATGGAAGTACACTTTGCAAACCGTTAAAGAATCTGGTCGACGTCGATATAGTGTAAAAAAATAAAATACCCATATTAAGTACTATTTCTACCAAGTATAGTGATTAGGTAATATTAAAAACTCTAAATGTGTTCTACGTCAATGTTTTTATGAGTATTTCAAGATTGAAAATTGAATTGAGGAGTTTCTCTGACAAAATGAAAGAGGTGAATCCCCATCTAATTTTAAGGTGAAAATGTGGTATACAATTTTTTCGAATGTCGTTTCGTTTTTGAAATACATGTTGTTGAAAAAATACAATTTTATGCGGCACGATAGTTCCTGTATATTTTGATTTATCCAATTTGTTTAGAGATGGAAGTAGAATAACGAGTTATTTTTCGTATTTTTACCATTTTGTTGTTTTAAATTATATGAATAGGCCTTGCTTCGTTGCATGGCAACAACATTGGTTTTATCGTGGCATCTGTTTGGTCTTGTACTGCATACATACTTTTCATAATGGCTGAGTTTACCAATCAAGAAATGGCTCAAATTCATTTTATGTGCCGTTTAGCAAATGGAAACGCGCGAGAAGCAAGACGTTTATATGCAGAACGTTTTCCTAATAGACGAATACCATGTTCGGAAACGTTTACAAGATTGCATCTCAGGTTAGAGGAAACAGGTAGCTTCGTAAAAAACAAAATAGGCAGCCGTCCAGTGATAGTTAGAACTCCACAACTTGAGGAAGAAATTTTAAACAAGGTGAAAGAATCTCAAGGCACGAATACGAGAAAAATCGGGAACGAGTTGATGTGAGTAACAAAACAGTATGGAGTATTTTAAAGGACTATTTACTTTATCCTTATCACGTACAAAGAGTGCAAGCTTTGTTGCCTCACGATTTTCCAGCAGGAGTTGATTTTTGTAACTTTACGAGTCTCACATTTTTCGGAAATAATCATATTTACGAATTTTTTGAGAGATGGCATTACGAATTTAATACCCATATCTGGGGGAATGAAAATCCTCATTGTATCATCGAAGGACATCACCAGCATACATTTTCGTGCAATATTTGGGCAGGAATTATTGGAGATACCTTAGTTGGACCATATTTCTTTCTCCATCGACTTACTGTGTATTACAATTATCTTAGCTATGAATTGCCTGAATTGATGAAAGCAAGAACGAGAGCTTTAATGTGGTTCATGTATGACGGTGCCCCGCTTCACATTGCAGTACGCGTTAGAAAGTATTTGGTTTAACAATATCCTGCTCGTTGGATAGGTAGAGGTAGACCCCACCCCGTTCGCCGGATCTAAATCCATTGGATTTTTATTTTTGGGGTCACTTTAAACTACTTGTTCGACTACGTATTGTTAATGGTTTTAATACGACTCGCGCGAGTCCCGAAATTTTCCAACGTGTAAGAGACAATTTAGCAGGTCGTGTACAAGGGTGTTTACTGGCTCATGGAGGACATTTTTAGCAGTTTATTTCACTTTTGTTCATGTGAGTTCATTATGTAAAATTAGTAATAAAAAGAAAACGCATAAAATTGTATTTTTTCAACTGTATTTCGAAAACGAAGCGACATTCGAAAAAATTTTGCACCACATTTTCGTCTTAAAATTAGTTGAGAATTCAGCTCTTGTCAGAGAGGTTAGGAAACGCCCTGTATATATATTATTGACTTTTTAATTAAAACTACTAATAATGAAATATTGGATTAAAAGTCAAACACTACACAATTGTTAAAAATGTCCTATATTTCAATTCCGGTTGGAATCTTATTCAGGCTTAATTTACGCATATTAAGTTTATCTGACAATGGTATATCAAAAATTTGAAATTAGGTGACTTGAATTTGTCAAAAAAATGGTCAAAACATATTGGAGTTTATCTTCATCGATTATGAATCTATAGATACCGAAAGGTAACACCATAAACGACCGTGACTGTCAGGTTCATCATCTATCATGCATGGTAAATAACGTTAGTCAGATTTCGGGTATTCTAAGTTTCTCAGAGGTAAAAGGCAAGTTTACGTGTATAGATTTTATTAGAAGTATTACTATATCTTAGGATACGAACTATAATCATTTTAAACTTGAATATATAAAATTGCGAAAATGGAAAAAAGTAACATAGAGATGTAAGAGAATACACATTCTGGGTCAGACATATACGTTGTATTTTTTCACAGCAATTCTATTCTACAAGATCCAGAACTCTCTATGTTTTCAAAACTTGGTGCTCATAGCCATTGTACATTCTAGCCATCGGAAGCTGGCTGGATGATGATTTAAACAATAAAAACTAATAATAATGGAACTAAGTTTAACCGTCATAATCCTTATTTGGAATATTTAGGACGAAATAATGCCTTCGTAGATAAAAAAAACATGTTATGTTACGGATGCATCATTATTTCAATAATGATAAACGTTAGATAAAATTGATGAAAAACATTCAATGTGATACTTACTTTGACCACTGCTATCGACAAATACTCTACCGCCTCTTACACCACGATGTGCTTAACTGCCGTACGAAATTGACAATAGCATCGAATTGGCTCGAAGTGTTGTTCATGAACGATCATTTGGAGCCGGCCTGCTGTTAAAAAGTTCACTACTGACGACGCGGGAAGTTTTGAAATTAAAATGCGCAATCGTGTTTTACTGTCTTGAAAGTGATGTACATTATTAATCATTCACAATAAAATATCCTAATTATACATAAGAAAAGGCAACATGTCTGTACAGAAGCTTAAACACTACCAATACATCAAGACCCCCATCCCTTCCCAACTATTACGATTTCACACCATCCTCCTGCATATCTTGAGTCTTGGTGTTACAGCTAAATATCAGAAACTAATGAAGGTTTAAGTACAGTTTAACCGTATACAATATGAATGTTTTCTCAATTGTTCAGGAGAAAAAATAAATAACGATTTTCTTATAGAATTTTGTCAGTATTACAATTTTTAGACATTAAAGTGTTTACTAGCCAGTACCACACACGCAACGTATTTTCTTCTCTACGATAAATGAAGTAGAATGTAGCACACACAGCTTTAAAAATCTTCCATGACCCGATTTAGTCTCGAACAAACCTTATTAAAATAACTTTTATAATCTTTGTGGTATGTAAGTTGATTGTTTTAAAACGTTACCTTGATGTGCTGATTCAGCACATTTTAGTATTTTTAAGCGTTAGAAGCCTTATTTTAAATTGGAAATAAAACTCATCTTATTTTTTTTCGGTTAAATATACCTAAAGCTACGCATTAAAAATTCTTATCAGCTAGTAGCAATAACGTGCAGCCAGTTCTGTGCACCGGGTTGTAAATATTCCGTCCAATCCATATTATTTGTAGCGATAAAAATTATTTCACTGTCTAAGTCAGAGAGACTTCATCCAGCTGTCATTAGCTGATTATGTGGATAATAAATGAATTAGGTATCTTGTGTAAACTCGATGTTAAAATAAATTCTAAAAAATTTAAGTAAACGGAATCAATGTTTTAAATACAACAAAGAAATATAAACCAGTAAGAACAAATTGATTTATAACAACGTAGATGACGTTATCACGCAAAATTTATGTAGGTTCTTTATTTCCAATTTCAAATTAATATGCATCATGAAAAAATCAAATGCACCAAATCATTTCATTCATAAAGGTTTACACAACTTGAAGATTGGAAAAGCGTCATCCATTGTTAAATTGTACACGCAAGTCTCTCTTCAAAACTAGGACGGATCGGAACCTGAGGCAGGAAAAAAGTAAAATTTAGTCTGAAACAGTCTGAAGTATCAATTAAGGTCAAGAGTTGTTGTACGGAAACAAATTGAGTATGTCTGTTCAAAATACATTTACTGTAACATAGTGTATATAGTGCAATTAAAAAAAAAGTGTGGAATTACACAAAAAAAATAATTAGTTTCGATTTTGTTTTAAAAAATGTTTATTTAGATAAAATGTTGAAATTGTCTGAAGGTAATAAAATTTGTTTAATTCAACGTCTTATTTAGTAGGACTGGAATATTTCTGTTGATCATTCTACACAGTTTGTAAAAAGCATACTTCATTTTTGCATAAAACCGTTTTGGGTTGAGATAAGCTTAAAGCGTCCTGTAAATTATAATTTCCGCATAAGTTTGGCAGAAATTGTTTCCCAAACTTTAGGATAACCCGTCCTGCCATTTTGTTACATTAATTACATTTTTTGTACGTGTGTGATAACAGCAGCTTATGCTGCATGGTTAAAAGATTAGGTATTAATCACATGTAACGTAATTTACATTGGTGACTGATGTAGATATTTTAGGACTGATTATGTGTACATGTACAACTATTTCTTTTACCATAAAAAAATTTTCATACAAAAAGAATATCTAAAACTATCGCTTGAAAGAAGCACAAAATCAATACTAAACACTGGAATTCCAATAATTCGTATATAGATGGCGGTAATGTGACTATAACAAAAATATACATAACCTTTATGAAATAATTATAGAAGCTTAATAATTCTTAAAGAAAATTAAATGAAATTTTCGTTGATTAAACGCAAATGACGTCAATTGTGTAATTATACATATTTCTTGAAGTGTGGGTTAATGTAATTACAAATAAGAGAAGTTCAAGTTTAATTTATTTTCGATGTAATTTTTCACTGAATGTATATTTCAAAAAACAGCAAAATATTTCTCCAGTGAAATCAAATATTTATAAGACGAAATTGGATTTTTACTCAATGAAATAGGTTTCTTATACAAAACTCCTACATTTCTCACTTTCGGGGTTTTTTACGCAAACAAATAACAAGTTACATAATTTTTATAAGATAATTAAATTCGATCAACAAATATTTATTCTCGACTTCTGATTAGTTTGTCTCCGTTAACTCAAAATTGCCTGACATTGAGACTTTTTCCACAATCTTGTTTTAAATTAAAGGACTGACTACTGTGCATCTAAATGCCATCTTTCTTTTTTACACATTTTTTAATATTGTCAGATAATGCATAGCTTTTGGTTGCCAATTAAGAATTACTCTCATGCATATTTGATAACAATTTATTTCGCATGACAATATTTACGAGGGCAATTTAAAAACTTCTCTAACAGACTCTTAGATGAAATATTTATAAATAATCAACATAAAAGTACCGATTAAACCTATCAAGTTGTTTTTTACATACATACATAGATATCCATCACGTTATTCCCAGTATTTTACCTCTTATATTTACTTATCATTAACAATTTTTCTCACTTCGACCTACCCTTCCATACCTCCTTCGCAGCCAGGGATTTTGATACGTCCTTTTATTCTTAAAACTCCTCATCTTTTCTTTTTTGCTTTACATTTTTTAACTGCATTTAATTACCACTTTCGAAGTGTGTCGTGTGCAGTCTTACCTATCGTTCCTCGTTCCTTTATTCCTGACCAAATCGCGTATTTACGTTAACGTGCTCATTTCACGACAGTGCAGGTTTTAAATAGACACCAACACGTTGCGACATACTTCGTTTCGAACACGTGTCGATTTGAAAGCGGTGAACCTCGAACTATGCACAGATTTGTATTGAAACACGCGGCGTTGGAAAGCTACTTGACGCAGTAGTCGTTTCAGAAGGCGGTAAACATAGGAACATAGGAAGTGGCACCGATGACAAATTGCGCATGCCTTATCTACATAAATAGGTATTTTTATAAATAGATTAAATATCATTTTCAATGTTAAACTGCTAGAGCGCTGGCGGTGTAGTGGTAGGAATTGTCTTCCACGCTGTTAGTGCGGGTTCGAATCTCGGCCCATGAAATTTTTTTTAGGTTACTGTAGTTTTGTTTATCTCAGTGGTGTCCATAACGTCGATCGCGATCGACCGATCGATCGCGCAGCTATTTTCAGTCGATCAACAAAATCATGAATCTGAAATATCTATGTACAGGGTGGCCAACTAAGAATGCGAGGCACTGTATCTGGGAAACTATGCATCGTAGAGGCTTGCGCAAAAAAAGTTGTTACTAAAACGGCCAATACAAAAACCTGGAAAATATTTTCAAGTTTCTGAAATGGCCGCTAGGCGGCGTAACTGCAATCTTGAATCTAAAAAAGTGATGTTTCTGTGAATTCTGCTATATTAACGTAATAAAAAAATAACTGATCTTTGATATCGAGGATAATCTGAACTTTTTTTTGTTCGGCACTTTTTGTCTAAAAATACAGTGGTGGGGGGTATTCAAAGGTTTCCTTAAATAACCCCCTGTATCTTCGAAACGGCTAAGTCGATTTTAACAAACTTGGGTGCGTTGAAATGGGCTCTTCTTGGGCTACAAATGTTATAATATTTGAAGTTTTGTTAGTTTCACATGTCGTCGCTAGAGGGCTTTGTTCGACATTCCGACAGAAACGGTTAATTTTCGCAAAAAAATTAAATGCATTGGTATGACTTTTTTCATGAACAAGTAGCTAAATGATGCCTAAACAAGCTCGCGAAAACCGCATCTCGATATCTTGTTCCTAACCTAAAATATCGGCCAAAGAAAACTTTATACGAAAATCCCTTAAATTTTTATTTTTTTAACCATATTTTTCTGAAATTGTTTCTATTATGTAAGTTGGCCCTAAAAGGACCGATTTAAAGGAGGAAGGTTTTAATGCCCCGTAAATGCTTGAAATGCTGACCATCACTCTGTGCATTGCTGAGGCCTCTTATGGGTAGACAAAACTGCAGCTTCAATTTCGGCTCTGAATAGGTTACCTAGAAATTGCGATTTTAAATGTTTGTAAATTTATTCCCCAGAATAAATCACCCTTTTTGAAATTACTACGGGCAAGTAAGCAATGCTAAAAGTTATACGAAAGGCCTATTTTTGTTTGTTTAAATGCATATTCACTATGGATATATACGAAAAATACAATTAATAGAAGCAGGCAATGGAAACAGATACCTAAACAAAATATACATAATCCTCAAATTGTCAATAGTTAATACTTTCGCGTTACTTTGAGCAATTTTTGTGCTTTCAAAATGCGTTTTACGAATAATGAAGCTGTTGATATGCTTGCGGTTTATTTTTAATGTCTTCAGAATGCCGCAGTAGCTAAAAGAGTTTACGCGGCTCGATATCCAATCGGCGTGCTTGCGATGTAAGAGTTTTTCCCCGATTAGTGGCGAGCTTATGAGCCAATGGTAGTTTTCGGCCTAGGTTTCAACGGCAAAGAATTAGAAGAACACAAGAAAATATTAACCCTGTACTGGGCTATATTGAAAGAAATCCTCATGTTAGCACAAGAGCATTATCCACTGAGTTGGGCATATCACAGACAACGGTTCAAAATATTTTGAAGGACCATAGGTAAGTTCTAATAGCCATCAAAATATATAGATATTCGTTTAAACTGTTCTTAATTACTTTAAGAATGCACCCATATCATGTCGTTTTGCATCAGGCCTTGAAAGAGGAAGATTTTGATCGAAGGTTAGACTATAGCCAGTGGATGTTAGGCATGATACGCGAAAGTATTTCAAATTCTTTGGACCAATGAAGCCACCTTCAGTAGTGACGGGAGAGTCAATCTGCACAATATGCATTATTGGTCTGCAGAAAATCCCCATTGGTTGCGTGAAGTTCAGCGCCAAGGACGTTGGAGTTTAAATGTATGATGTGGCATACTGGGAGGCAGAATTATTGGGCCATATTTTTTCGAGCAACCCCTAAATGGAAATGTATTTCTTGACTTTTTGGCCAATCAATTACCGTTGTTGTTGGAAGATGTGCCTCTGGAAACAAGGCAAAAATTGTTTTTGCAGTTGGATGGTTGCCCAGCACATTTTGCTATTAATGTGCGAGAGCATATTAATGCAGTATTTCAACAGCGGTGGATTGGAAGAGGAAGTCTGTTTCCATGGCCTCCGCAATCGCCAGACTTAACTTGCCTCGATTTTTATTTATGGGGCGCTTAAAGGACATCGTGTTTCGGACTCAACCTACTACTAGAGAAGATATGAAAACCCGATTCGTAATGCAATACGTAACATAGCGAGAGCCGAAATTGAAGCTGCAGTTTTGTCTAGTCATGAAAGGCTTCAGCAATGCATAGAGCGTGATGGTCACCATTTCGAGCATTTACGGGGCATTAAAACCTTCCTCCTTTAAATTGGTCCTTTTTAGGGCCACAACTTACATAATAGAAACAATTCCAGAAAAATACAGTTAAAAAAAAATTTAAGGGATTTTCGTATAAAGTTTTCTTTGGCCGATATTTTAGGTTAGGAACAAGATATCGAGATGCGGTTTTCCCGAGCTTGTTTAGGCATCATTTAGCTACTTGTTCACGAAAAAAGTCATACCAATGCATATAATGTTTTTTCGAAAATTAACCGTCTCTGTCGGAATGTCGAACAAAGCCCTCTAGCGACGACATGTGAAACTAACAAAACTTCAAATATTATAACATTTGTAGCCCAAGAATAGCTCATTTCAACGCGCCCAAGTTTGTTAAAATCGGCTTAGCCGTTTCGAAGATACAGGGGTGGTTTAAGAAACCTTTGAATACCCCCCACCACTTTATTTTTAGACATACGTCAAAAGTGCAAACAAAAAGTTCAGATTATCCTCGACTTCAAAGATCAGTTATTTTTTTATTAGGTTAATATAGCAGAATTCACAGAAACATCACTTTTTTAGATTCAAGATTGCAGTTACGCCCCCTAGCGGCCATTTCAGAAACATGAAAATATTTTCCAAGTTTTTGTATTGGCCGTTTTAGCAATAACTTTTTTTTCGCAAGCCTCTACGATGGATAGTTTCCCAGATACAGTACCTCGCATTCTTAGTTGGCCACCCTGTACATCACAAAACAGACTATTTTTTTCGACGCAACACAGTGCGCTTACATGCCTGCGAAAAAAGGAGCAAAGGAACTTTAACTGTAAGGCAAATATAAGTATCAAATTCTTGAAAGTACCAAATAGTACTTTAAAAACTTCACGCTTATTAAAAAGAGGTTTAAATGTTGTTATAAACATTAATTTTAATCATTGACATAGAGTAAATGTGTACAATCTTGAAGTCGCCTGCGTTGCTGTGACGATACAAAACAATTATTTATATCATATTTTGACGCTGAATGACAGCTGCATCAGCAAAATCATATCAAGTATTCAGTATTATGGAAAATTTTGATATTTATGTAACATTGGCTAATGCTCAAAAAGATGTTTATGTAACATTTGCTAGTGGTCAAAAAAATGCTCTTGATCATCAAGTAACTTATTTGCATGAACAGTGCCGACTAAAAAAATACGGCAGCAGAGACAGTATCGATATAGTTAGACATTTTGAAAAAAAACAGGCAGAACTTCTCGCGCTTGTGTATTAAGGAAAATCCTATTATTTGTGTTTTAGTTACTCCAATAATGCAGAGTTTGCGCCGCGGGGTTAGCTAATGAAATGGTATTCATCGATACAAGTGAATCGTGTGATCCGACTAACACGTGGGTGACTGTTATATTCGTTGCTGCTAAGGTTGGTGAATTACCTATAGCTGTAATTTTATACAGAAGTAGTAGTAGTGTAGAGAGAAACGCATTAAGAGAGGTATTTCCCAACAGAAGATCGGTAATCAATTATGAACCATTTTCGTTGTGTGATGTTTGCGAAAACAGTGCATGAAGCAAAACTTAATATGTCTAATTTGTTGACTGATGACATAGTGAAGAGAAATAAAAAATTAAAAAAAAACATTTAATTAACTTGTGGGATCGTCGCCAAGAATGGTGTTTACCATATCGATGCGACATTCTTACTAGAGGCAACAACACAAACAATTATTCTGAGTCATCGATAAGAGTATTCAAGGACATTGTGCTATAGGTGGTCCAGCGAAAAAACCGATCACGTCATTAATTTAAGTTTTTTTATGATTGTGGACCTGAACAGGCTAATTTGGCCTATCGTGCTAAAGCACTCAGGAACACTTAGGAGGATGGATAATGAATTGCCAATAGATGCCTATGAACAGCTACCTTAAATTTTCTCATATCATAAGTGAGAGGAAAACAGGAACTAGGGAGATCATTCCAGAGTTTAGAAGCCGTGTAGAAAAATGTGGATTGCCCCCGTTTGGTACGACAAGTGGAGATTTTTACTGCATACTGATGATGTGAATGAGCGAACCGAGTGTTTCTCGCAAAGACAGCCCCAGATAGTATCAAAGAATATAATTCAGCAGCACAATAGCCGTTGTAATAACGATAATACAAAGAAATAACTGAAACCATCCTTCTATGCTCAAGGGACTGTATGTGAGAAATTAAGGACGGGTCATTTATCAGCCTAATCGCTCTCTTTTTGAATACGATCAACGATATCGAGAGCGTACTGGGGAGCACTAACCCAGAGGTGAGAATTATATTCCAGATGGGGCCAAATTTGGGCCTTATACAGCAGAAGGAGTTGTCAAGAGGTAAAGTACTGCTTAGATCTGTACAAAAAGCCTATTTTACGAGCAGCTGTTTTGGTAGCTGACAGAAGATGGTCAACCCATGAAAGATTTGAAGATACAGTCATACCCAACAGAGTAATAGAGTCTGAAAACTTAAGAACTGAGCCATTCATACTTACAACAGGAAATGATCGATCTTTTTTGGCGGACACAAGGCAACCCTGAGTTTTGTTAGCATTAAATTTAAGTAGATTATTGCTTCCCCATTCAAGAATACGTTGAATGTCTTTGTTGATTGAATTTGCCATTTCAGCTTTAATTTCTTGATTTGACATAGAAGGTGGATTATCACTATGAGTAGACTGAGATGAACTACAGTGAAGAGTGCTATCGTCAGCAAAGCAATGGAGGGGTTAGTTGTTGAAGAAATAAGGTCATTTATGTACAGCAGAAAAAGTGTAGGCGCTATAACGGATCGCTGTGGTACACCCGCGTTAATGCTAACTTCTTTTGAAAAAAAGCCATCAACTACGACACGTATTCGTCTTTTATCAAGGAAACTAGAAACCCAGTTGATGAGCGTATCATTTAACCCAAACGAGGTGAGTTTGGCAAGTAAGCACTTATGCCAAACTTGGTCAAATGCCTAAAGTAGTAGTAGTTTCCACGTTCTAGATTGTTTCTATCTTTTATGTTATGTTGACGTACCAAATAGTAACATGAATAATTAGTTGGAACTAGCTAGATAAATTTATGATGAAACCATTTGCGTCGGTAAATAATTGCCTAATACATTATCCATGAATACATAAATAGCACGGTGACATCGCGCAGCCATGTCCAACTTCTTGCTCTACTTTAAGGTATTCACCCACACCCCCCTCTTATCCTCATACGTGTCGGACTACCACCATACTATATTACTCTTATTCATTTACTGTACATGTAGTCACTCACTTTAATTATTCCAGAGCTTCTACCTATTCCCTCCGTCATTAGCTTTCTCCAAGTTTACAAACGCTTAGTACAGCTTTTTTTCCACATTTAAACACTTTTAAATCACCTTTTGCAGAGGAACCATTTGATACACGTATCCCCTTTGTGACAGGAAGCCACTCTGAACATGCCAAACTTTCCTCTGTGTTATTGCACATACTCTATCAATCAAAACTCCTTGCCAGGTACACTCAACAAACTTACCCCTCTGTAGTTTTTGCCATCACTCTTGCTCCTCTCACTTTTATACAGTGAAACTATAATCTCACTTTTCGAATAGAGTGGTACATTTCGCATTGAATAATTGACACAATCTTAGCCTGAAGCTTTGCACATCCATATTTCAGCATTATACCCATAATTTCATCCACACCTGTAGCTTTCCCATTCTCCAACTTTTATGCAGTTTTCTTTACTTCGTTTAACTAAATATTATACCCAGTTTCCTTCATTATCTCCCCCACATTCTCCTTTCTTGAGTAAAACTACTCTCATTTCCGCGCAACACTTCTGATATTCTTGTCAGAATTGCGTCAATCCTTATTACTTCCATACTAGCTCATTCATACAATTCAGCACACCTATTGTGTCCTGCTTAGACCCACGTTTTATATTGGTTACACACTTCCCTCAAAATCGTTCCGCATATAGCATTTACTTCAAAGTCTAGGAAAAACATCAAAAAATCTAGTCATACCAGTAGTTAAAATTAAAATGAAAATAGCTTCTCGTTGTAAACGAACTTAGAAATGAATTTACCATGATAAAATTTCCACATTATTAAATTTAATGTTATAATTTAAATTATTTAACGGACGTTCAGCTACGGCAGACCTTTCTGTCTGATTCAATCTCATATATTCTAGTCTAGTATCAAAGCTACGTTTTGTGGTTTCAATGTATACTTTTCCACCAGAATAAGATAAATTATACTCTCCAGAAGCTATTAGTGGGTTGGAAGCAAAGGTGCTCCTAAAAGTTCTTTAATCTTTTTGCAGGTTCTAGAACAATTCTAACACAATGGTTAATTAATATTTTTCAATTTTACCCGTTAGCTATGAAAAGAAGAAAAGCTTTACCAACATTAAGCGGTAACTGTCCTTTACGAGTACATTTAAAGGGTGTAAAAACTATTTGCTAGTAGTGATGTTTTTAACAGTTGCATATGGAACCTATTCGTGCACCCAGAACGGGGGGGATCAGTGACTGACACCAGCGTTATTGTGGTAAACATGAGTGCTACGTTGTTTACTTTATTCTAACTGGGTAATATACTATATTACATAAATATACTATTAAATAGTCGCAAGGCATGTAACCCGCAGCAAATAAATTACCAGTTTGTACATACTCTGGAAATTGTTTTTTGTCATCTTTGCTTATATGTCTGAGGTACACGTACTTTAATGTATTCTCTAAAAACCGATCTTGGGCACAGAAAATACGGTAATTTTTTTACGGTATGGCGAGTGGCATTATGTCTCGGTTCAGTAGTTACCAACCCTACAGACATAGAATTCACCTTACTGGATTCAAAACCAAAAAAAAAGGCACGAATATAGATGCTCTCCAGTCCTGCACTTTGCGGCAGTTTTGCCATATTTATCAGACACAATTCCGTACTCAAACTTTTCAGGAACAGTTTTCGACCAGACATACGGCTGTATCAATGACATTGAAAAATACTGCCGGCGGCCATCTCCTAGTACTTCGACGGCAACTGCAAGCTCTGTATATCGTCTCTGATCTCTAAACCTTTATGCAAGCTTTATAAGGCTGCAAAACCCTTTATTTGTTTGGTCCATAGCGAACTAAAGTTGCTTTATTCACGAACGTCAATCGAATAGTTCCTGGGGCATCTCTTGTTGCACGTGTCTTTGATTGCTTATTACAGTGCCTACTACAGTTAATTTCTTCTTCAATACGCCTTCGGTTATAGAAAGAGATGCAAATTTGCGTTCCATGGTGAGATTTCGTCCTGAGGTTTCTAGTTTGGCAAGTTTTACCAATCGTTTCAAATCCTCTGGGCCGCTTTTGTAATTTTCGTCCCCATTCGGCACTTTTCCAGCAAATGGTTCCACTTCAAATCAGTAACAATTTTAAGAACCATTCTTCGTCCATTACTACTGATTTCGAAGGTTTCAAATAATTGGGAAATTTTGAAGCTACTTTGCAGCAGCAAATTTGTCAATTTCCTTTCGTTGAGCATGAGTAGTGCTCTCGTTAAATCGGAGGTATTTTAGTATAACAAGAATCGGCGTTTTGCTAACGTTGCATCGTATATCGGTAAGTTTTCGTCGCAAAATAAATCAAAAATAGTATCTTTGTTGTGTTTTAATATCCCAGATATTGTTAGGATTCCAATAATTCCTAATATTTCTTCTTTCTGAAAATCTAGTGATTTTCTTATAAAAAAGGTTTTATTGCTGTTTTTCACGTTATGTAGTTTTGAATCGTTTTTTCTATCAGTTCATTGTTTCATCGTCAAAGAAGAGTGTGAAGGCTTTCAGAGGAGACCGAGAATTTAGGCCAACTCTGAGTCCAGGAGCATCTATCATAATATTAGCAGTGATTTGACTTCTCTGAATCGAAGGTTGTGTCCTCCACTCGACTCCAGATGAGCAATCATATTACGATCAAGTTGATCAATTACAGCTGTAGGACGGGAGCGACGTCTAGCTGTGGCTGATGTAATAAGATCTGATGGTAAGATATATATTCAAGAAATAAAATATATATATATATATATATATATATATATCGAAAAAATATATTCATTAGTTTTTGAATTATGATTAAAAATTCGCACTGGGTCAGCACCTGACATCCCCGTTCCACATTCGACTGTTAAATGATCAAATTTCATCTCCATAAAGTTCGGATCACAAATTCGTTTGGCTTTGATTTGAGCTTTGATTACATCAGTTTTTGGCGAGGATGATAAATTAACAGTTTACGAAGACACCTTCGGTATGTGTAAGTTTCCGGCAAAGCCTAAAGTACATTATTGGTAAAATCCATTGGACTAACACGGTTTCCTATAGCCACGCCTTCAAATTGTTTGTCTAATTTATTATTTCATTGAAAAGAGGTAGTGTTAAAGCAGTTGTGAAACAGAATTCTTATATCTTTCGAAAAAATGTAATTAACATGAAGGTTTTTTTAAATAAACTTTAGTAAATAGTGATACCACGTCAAAACGGATCATAATCTCACCTTTTTTCACATTAAAATTACACATTTCTTCAAAGAAACGTGCACCAGTATTGATATAATGAGGATTTTTTCCTATATGAGGTTGTAATAAAAATTTAAGATGTTTTGCAAGGTTATATGTGGGAGGTGCAGTTGTATTGACGATGGATCTTAAAGGAAAGTTAGGTTAGGGAACCTTTGGCACCTTATATAGCTTAATTTAGACTTTGTTTTTTCCGGCATAGAAGTTACTTTAATTAAGTTTTTAAAAGAAACTTCTTTGTAAGTTCGTTGGAAATTCATGGTATGTTTGTGGTTCCAATAATTGTTCAATTTTAAACTTAAAATCATTCATGTCTAAATAACCGTTGCACCACATTTGTCTGACTGTAAAATTTTGCTTTACGCAATATTTTAACTACATCATGTCTAATATCATTTGTAGGATCGAAAAATATTTATGTCCTTAAATGTATAGTTTTTGGTGTCTCAAGAAAGTTTCCATCTTAGACAAATGCTTCAATAGTGTCATCTGAAAAAACTTGATTAGATAAATTTATAACCATTCATTTATTATCTAAGGGAGGTTTTATTTCATTGTTTATATTATCTACCGAATTTTGCTTTTTGATGTTTTGTCGAAATGTCAAACGTAACCTCCTTACATCTAAAGGTTAACGTATTAATTTTATCCCGATCTTCTCTATTCCATCTAGGCGAAAGCTGAAAATGTAAATAAAAAGGTCTCTTGCTTTTTCTCAAAACCTTTCCTCATCCTATGAATTCTATAACGTAGGAGCGCTTTCAGTACCTCTATAAACATGATCAGCTTGCCTGCTATTAATTTTTTTTACATATAGGAATTTTGGGACAATCTTTGATCACGGTAATGTAGGAAAATAATAAGTGATAAAAGTAGTTGGGCTTTGCGTTTTTTTAATTTTTCACATTGACTTATAGACTCACGAAGGACGGAAATATGAAACTTTCACGATTATCATTCATTATTAAAATACTTCTCTTTTGTGTTTGTAATCGTGTAATTTTATTTATTTTTTATACAAATTTAAACATTTCAATAACAATTATTTTCCTCAATTAATCATAAGAAGGAAAACTTAGGAAGCTGTCAAATAAATACATGAAATATGAGACGTAAATATAAGTCTGCTGAAACGTATATGAAAAAGTCAACTACTAATTTAATTTTAGTAATGATTAGCTAAATCTTTAATAAATCAAATATTATTAAAAGTCTTAAGAATTGAAAATCAGAACTAAACCAGAATTAAATTAGTTAAATCATAACAGATTGTACATTGAAACAAATCTTAATTCTAACTACTTGTGTTAAATCATTGTAATGCAGTGATAACTTAACATACTCAACTGGTAAAGCATTTACTTCGAGGTCTAGAAACAACCTAGATATGCCCAAAGTTAAATTTAAAATTAAGACACACCATTAATTTAATATTTTTTCAATTTTACGCGTTACGTTAGTTATGAAATGAGGAAGCCATTTACCAACATTAAGTGGTAACTGTTCTTTACTGGTACTATTGATAGGTTTAATTAAATTATCAGTGTCTTTAAAGAAAGCTTGTAGATCAAAGACAAATTGTGGATCACAAAGTTTAAAATGTAGCAACCCCACTATAGCAACCATTTCATAAATATCAGAGATGCCATAATTATTAAAATAACAAAATGATAAATTTTTATAGCTTAAATAAATGATGTTCATAATCTTTAACAACTGTGTGAAATCAATAAGCTTGGAGAAAAAGTTCAATTATGAAGTAACTTATCTGAAACAACGCAGTAAACTGGCAGTTGGAATATTTCACAGACGGACAATATATGTTAGTTAATTATCCTGTGTGTGTGTGTGTGTCATGCACCACCGAGCAGTATTAATGGAATATCGAGAGTCCATTTAGTTCATTATGCTACATTATATACACTAATTCAACATGAAATTGTGCATACCTCAATGAAATGGAAAGATCACTCTACTCTTGCGGGTATGAAATAGAGTTGTAATTAGTTCAAAAAATATGCGTTAAAATGTAGGAAATTATATAGTTGATATAGATTACAAAAAAGCTGAATAGCTCAGTGCAACAGTCGAAAAACTACAACCCAGAATAGTGACAGATTTACAATTAGAGGACCTGAATTTGCATTCACATTATAACAGAGGTTGAAATCAAACTTAATTAGGAAGTGGGTGATGGTTACATGGAGCAATGCATTAACTAATTAATTTTACAATGCACAGATAATGGTTTCCTTTATTACGTTATTACTACATGGTAACATTGTTAAGGTAGAATCCACAAGAAAGAAGCTGGAAATATTAGACTTATCAAAAATTACTTGTTCTTGAAATAAAAATTGTTTGACGATTTATTCAATATTAGAAGAATATTGACGTTACGGTTTCTAGAATAACTATATAAATATTGAATCTATTAACGTATTATAATAGTATATTTCCAAAGTAGAAATATTGCAATACATTATTTTATAAATATCCAAGAGGAAGAGAATTAAGTATTTACATTTCACCTTTCTTTCGAGATACGTAAACGGTCTTTAATTGATTTTAAATAGTAATGGGTACAATAAAATGAGGTCTACGTTTCCAATATCACTTAAGGTTTTAATTTTCCATTACTGATCCCCGGATTTCCTGGTTTTGGCAAATGTTTTCTACTACCAATTCTAAAGACACATTGGTAAACTAGAATTTAAAGCTTAACAGTACTGACATAGCAATTTGGAACAATTAAAAACATGAAACTTATGTTTTAGTAAAATTAGTAAAACAAAATAATCGCATTAAGCGGAAGTAAAAAGCAAATGACCAGTAAATTGTAATAATTTTTAAATGACCAGTAATTTACAAGTTGTGTTGGATGAGCATTTTAATTTTGTTAAGTTACTGGATTTTAAATTCTTAGCTGTTTTGTTAAAAAATATGAAATGTGAAGCAAGTACCTAACTCAAATATTTTTCTATTAGCTAGAAACTTTTAATTTTTATTTTTGGGAGAAAAGAATGTGGTTTTATCACGTACACCAATAGGTATTAAAGCAGAAACTAAAGAATTTTCGAATACGTTTTTGTAACTAGATAATCAGGGTGATAAAATTGTCTCACGTCTCTAAAGTCAAGGCTTTCTTACATCTCATCTGTCCAGACTAGAATTTTCTGCTCTCTATAAAATTTTCCTTCCATCAGTTAAAATTGAACAATACATGACTAGCATTCATAAATTTTACTATCAGTCTATAACGACATTTACAGTGTATTATAGTGTGCAATTGAGCTTTCGCTGCATGAAAAAAATTCTTGCCAGAAACAAATCAAGGAAATATCGTGGTAAACAATAAAACATTTTCGAACACGACAAGGGAGAGAGCCACATTGCATTATAATAGAACTGATCACATACAATGTAACTAATAAGAAAATAATTAAAGTTCTTCCAAAATGAGTTTGGTATGTCGGTGGGTTAACTACACTCAATTATTCATAATGCATTAAGAAATCATTAATGAACCCCTAGATAAAGCACATATGTAAACAATGCTTTTATAATAAGACCACATGGTACTAAAGCTACGTTAAATTATTAAGAACATTTCATATTCCTTTGTTCACAAAGGATATAAATAAAAAACCATAGTTTTAGTAACGAGGGGAGGGAGTAGATCCAAGACGCTTGGCAAACTCACCTAAACCACATATTTAACGTAACAGTGTGAACAGAAGTAGTGGAAGATGACTTCCGCATTAAGGTTATAGCAGACTTTACCCAATGAACAATTAAAACATGCATACTACTAGAAAGCTGCTTACCAAACAAGGCTAGTTTGACACTACCCCACTATAGCTTATCCAGGTAAATTAACTACAAGAAAAACGTGAAGTGACTTTTTTTTGCATTTTCATTGTTTTGTTATCCTGAATTGAGAATTATTTTATTTTTATTAAGCATTAACTTTATTTGGAAATAAAGTTTTATTGTTTGTTATTAGATTAGTGTAATATACACTGAGTTAGTAAACATTATTCTTGTTTAAACATTAATCTTATATACACTGTGTCAACATTTCGATGCTCACGATTGGTATCTCGGTTAATAGAAGAGACAGGGTAACGGTTAAATGGGGAATGTTTTGCAGAATTCAGTGCTCACAACAAATTGCATTTCAAATTCACCCTAACTTTGTTCAATTTTAAGATATTTTGAAAAAACCAAAATTTGTCAGTTTCAATTTTCCTCAATAACTCGATAACGCGTAACGCGACCGCTATTAAACCTTTACATTATTCAGACACTTTTTTAAGATAAATTTTTCGGTGTAAACAGAAACCCCCGATTTTCAATTGTTTCCAGGTTTTTCTGGTTTTTCTAATGGTGGCCATATTGGATTTTTGGTTCGTTAGGTAGGATGTAAACATGCCTGGAAATCTTTATTTGTAGGGGAGATATTAACAAAAAATTAAATTAATCTCTAATATGAAATTAGTAGGCTTTGAAATTAAACACCAATGAGAAATGAAAGCGAAAAAGGTATGTTATACTGTAAAATAACGAAAAGATAAGAAAAGTCTTCAAAGTAAAAAGTAAAGAAACAATACTGAAAGTTCAGTCAGTTAAAAAAAACTATTCAATATAGAGACCTTTCTGTTCCACACACTTTTGACACCTTATTTTAACAGAGTTACAAACTCTACGAAGTTTTCGTCGAATGATGTTAGTACACGCAGCACTCTTTGTTCTAAAATTTCCCTAGTTTCTGGCGGTTCATAATTAAATACTTCATTTTTAGTGGTACCCCATAAATAAAAGTCGAGAGGGGTAAGGTCGGGTGATCTCGCAGGCCATTGCACTGGTCCATTATTTGAAATACTCTTTCATTAAAGTTTTCTTTCAAAAAATGTTGCACGTCACGAGTGTTATGTGCCGGGCGACCATCCTGCTGGAACCAGATGTTTTGCATGTCGTCGGGATTAATAATTTGTCTCAAAGAAGGCATTATCTCGTTTGTTAGTAGCTCTAAATATCTGTTACCAGTTAAATTATAATCAAAGACGAAAGGACCTATTAATGAAAAGAAACTCAAAAAACCAAAATAAAGATGTAAACAAAATTTCATACCAATTAAACTGCACCAGACATTAAAACCAAAGCGAACTTGAAATCTTCTTTGCTTTACCAAATGTGGATTTTCAGTAGACCAATGATGATAGTTATGCCTATTGAACACTCCACAATTGGTAAATCGTGTTTCATCTGTCCACAATATTTTCCTAGAGAAATTATCATCATCTTCACATTTTTGTAGGTACTACTTGCGAAATTGTGTTGTTCTGCGATAGTGATTGTCGTTTAAACATTGTAGAATTGTTGGTTTGTAAGGGTGGTATTTGTTTTTCTTCAAGGTTCTCTGAACATTGGATTTTGGAATAGTAATTTCTCGAGCCACTGGGCGAACTGTTGTGCTTGGATTGTACATAACGCTTTGCAAGATATTATTTCGGCGTAAATTCCTAATTATCCTGCTGAAAAGTGACCTGTGTGGTTGCTGTCTTTCCGGAAAGCGCTCAGCGTAACTCGTGCACGCATTTTCAGAGTTTCTATTTGCTTTAAAGTACACTTCCAACATATCAACTTTTTCTACGTTTGAATATGTATGTGTCATTATCAATACTTGTTAATCTTAATACTCAACAATAATTACTTATCAATAACTATAAGTACCCAAGATTTTACTTAACTAATCTCTGTAGCACTGATTGTACTTAGACAGTTTATCATTTTGTTTCACACTAACGTTTAATTCCATGGATTACTAATTTTATTGGGAAATTGTTGTTAATATGAAGTTAAACGTCGGTATCTTTTCGCTTTATTTTTATTATTACTTATTTTACAGTATAACTTAGCGTATTCTTTCGCTTTCATTTCTCATTGGTGTTTAATTTCAAAGCTACAAATTTCATATTAGAGAATAATTTAATCTTTTGTTAATATCTCCCTTACAAATAAAGATTTCCAGGCGTTGAAAATCTCTTTTTAACTAACTAACCAATATTCCAATATTGCCGCCATAACAAAAACAAAAGATAGCGGTAATAACCTGGAAACAATTAAAAATCTTAAAATTGAAAAAAGTTGTTGTTAGGGTGAATTTGAAATGCGATTTGTTGTGACCATTGAATTCTGCAAAACATTCACCATTTGACCGTTGCCCATGGTGGGCATCGAAATGTGGACATATATATATATATATATATATATATATATATATATATATATATACAGGGTGTCCATTTAGTGTGTAATTGTACGATTATGGGCTCCCAGACTACTTGTCCGAAAAAGTGTGAGCAGGCTTCCCAAATAGACTAAAAGTTGCACATTTTAAAAATATTTTCATATATACATTGTGATTCAGAGAAACGTGGTCAACCAAACTTGATTTTGTTTAGATGGAAAACCATGTATATTTTCGCACCATGGAATTTTTTCAAATGGAAACCACCATTTTTTATATCACTACTGAATTTTCCTTTGAAAATCAATCGGGAGGTATCTGACATACCCTATACTTAAAATAAGCAGTTTTTGATTTATTCGATAAAAATCAATTTTTTTTTACAAAACGCGTTAGGAAGTCCACTTTTTTGTGGAGTAGGCTATGAGGATTGGGATAACAAGTTTCTTACGTTTGAATTGCTTCTGTGACCATCTAATGGGTGTTTCGCAGCTGACTAAAGAAATACTTGTATGCAGTACATTATTATGACATCATGAATTTTCTCGTTTTAAATGTGCATTTTAGCAGAGAAGGCTGAGGAATGGTTGTTTTCCTAACATGACATTTTGTTTATTATTTACTTGTCATCCAAAATGGCTGTATTGTCATAAATGATGGAAATTGTTTGTTAACGTCACGACTCTACGCTCAAAAATATCCAGATAGAAGACATCCCCAGGTAAAGTGTTTTGAAAAATTAAAAGACCGCTTTGAAAGAACAGCTAACGCAAACTATGAGAAAAAAACAAGAAGCAAATCTGTTTTACATGATGAAAATGAATTGGATATTACATTATCCGTGGTCGAAACTCCAGAAATAAGTGTACGAGAAATACAGGAATGTAGATATTGGAAAATCCTCCATATCTAAATGTATCAAAAAGAATAAACTACATCCCTATTATGTACAACTCCATCAAGACCTCTCCGCTTATGACTACATTCAACGAGTTAACTTTTATCGATCGATGCAAATTAAATTACAGCAAAATAATCAGTTTCCATTCTACATATTATTTACAGACGAATGTACATTCCATCGAAATGGATTTGTCAATAGACATAATTATCATTACTACGCCGCCGAAAATCTACATTTAGTACATGTAAATCATTTTCAACAGCAATGGAGTTTAAATGTCTGGGGAGGTATTGTTGGCAATTATGTTACAGGGCCGCATTTCTTTAATGGCCGCATAAACGGAGGTTTTGACAATTTTTTAAATGAAGACTTTCCACTTCTTATTCAACATATTCCGGTGGAAATAAGAGAACAGATGTGGCTTCAAATAGATGGTGCTACACCTCACTACCATAGAGAAGTCCAAGAAAATGTAACTGCTTTATTTCCAGAAAAATTGATCGGTAGAGATGGTCATATAGTTTGGCCCGCTCGATCGCCAGACCTTGTGAGTTTAGATTTTTTCCTCTGGGGTTTGTAAAATCTGCAGTTTATAAAATACCGGCTACCACGAGAGAAGACATGAAAAATCGTATCACGGAGGCCGTTCAAAGTGTTACACCTATAATGTTACAAAATGTCAGAACTTCATTTCGGAATAGACTCCAAGCTTGCCTGAATCAAAATGGACGACATTTTGAACATACGTTATAATTTGCCTATTAGTTGGACCAATTAATATGGGAACAAAATAAGAGAATTATCCATAAAACACTACACTAATTCCGACGCGGCTTAAGTTAACCGAGTTAGCATCTTCAAAATACGTATGAACTCTCTGACTTTTTTTTCATGCTTAAGTTACCCGAGTTAGCATCTTCAAAATACGTATGAACTCTCTGACTTTTTTTTCATGTTTATCATCTTTCATATTACCTTGTTATTGTAGAATTTAACCTTAACTTTGTTACTGAATAGTTGTAGATACAAAATAAATTAATAATTATTTGTATGCTCCTAACTACGTAGTGGACTGTAAAAGTATTTAGTGCCCAAATGCGAATGAAGCACCACCTTTGAGAGCGAAAATTCATGATGTCATAATAATATACTACATGCAAGTATTTTTTTATTCAGCTGCGAAAGCACTCATTAGATGGCCACAGAAGCAATTCAAACGTAAGAAACTTGTTATCCCAATCCTCAGCCTACTTTACAAAAAAAAGGGACTTCCTAACGCGTTTTGTAAAAAAAAATTGGTTTTTCTCGAATAAATCATAAACTGCTTATTTTAGGTATAGGGCATGCCAGATACTTTCCTATTGATTTTCAAAGGAGAATTCACTAGTGACATAAAAAATGGTGGTTTCCATTTGAAAAAATTGAGTTTTCCGATATTTGTGATGTCAAAGTTTGAACCAAATTTTTCGGACGCCCTGTACAATATTTTCGGGTATTGGGAATGGTTCTTAGCAAGGCCGTACTCAGACTTTAATACCTCAGAAAATCATTTTTATCTCTACAATAACTTCCACGGTACACTAATTTCTTTGACACCGTGAAAACCGCTGAAGCTATGGATATGAATTCCTCGTCAAATGTACATAAAATTTTACGAGTTATTCGATGGTACGAAAATATACATGGTTTTCGATTTAAACAAAATCAAGTTTCGTTGACCACGTTTTTCGGACAAGTAGTCTGGGAGCCCATAGTCGGACAATTACACACTAAATGAACACCGATATATATATATATATATATATATATATATATATATATATATATATATATATATGTCAGAATAAGTTTATGGATTAATATATAAAACTATTAAATAATTTTAAACGAAGTACAAATTAGTATTTACATCAATAATAAATTTGAAATCCACTTCAGAAATTGTAAACGGTAAAGAACCGCGGCTGCTTAAATCGTCAGCTAGTTTGAAGGTTAAAGAAAAGAGGAAGCTCTTGTCAATAAAATTAATACTGAAATGAATGAAAATTGTCTTAGAATCAAAGCATTTAAACAGCGTTTGAAAGACCGTATTTTGTTAATAGAAACTACATACTAATTCTATACATAACTTTTACGTCCATTCTATGTTTGTAAAAACAAGGAGACTTCTTATGGCGGATTGAAAAAAAATGTACAGCAAAATTAATTATAAATTCATATTATACATGATTTTGATGGAATAAAAAACCTACTTCATTTACATTGGGATATTTGTCTTATAAAATGATAAAATCAGAAACATAAATTAAATTTAGCAAATTATTCTGAAAACTATGTTGATTTACGCATGGGATAGAACCAAAGGGAAGTAAAATTGACCAAGAACGTCATAATAATGCCTTATTCGAATTGTTATTGGAATTTGAATGTATCAATACGCCGCAGAAGGCGACATGTATAAAAGAATTTGAGGGGCGAGAACGAGATAGTCTTGATGTAACATCAACGCAGAGCTGTTGATGACCTTTAATGTACTTAGTTTTTCCAGTAAGCAAACACAGGTGTATAAATTGGTGATTAAAGAATTCTATGTGCCTTAATTATCGAAATGGAAAGAAATTTATTGGTTAAGAATCGAGTAAGTTCAAGAAGATTGGAACATATTAATATAGCACTTTGTTTTGTGAATATAATACGACCATGTGTAAAATGTATGTATTCAAGAAGAGGTATCTAATATTGGATTAAATGTTGTCAATTAAGTAAGAAATGTTTATCTTTATTATATAATTTTGAAATGAATCTATGGTTACGCACTGAGATTAAATTTAAATTTCAAATACATTATAAAATATTTATTGAATTAAGTGAATTAATTGGGAGTCGGAACTTGTCCATTGAATGATTATGCATATAACCTTAAGAGCTGGATGCAGGGATGTCAGGATTTATTTAAGACTTACAATGTTCATGTGGATACCATCAAGCAAATAAATTATAAAGATTGTATTGTTTAGTTTGAAATTGTGGTAATATGAGTTTACCCTTATTATCATCATTTGATTTTATTCAAACAAAGTAAGTACCACTATTACATTAAAGTAGGTCCAGCTTAGTTAATAGTTCATTGATATAAGACTGATTAAGTATTACACCTATACGCGAATTAATTGTGACGTTGATATCCTGACATAATGGACAGTTAGGAAACAAAATTAAATTAAAAACGTTTATTACCCTTTATAAATTCATTATTTATTAGAGTGATCAACAAGTAAAGTTAATAATAAAATTTGTTATTACCCTTAGGAAGAAAATAAGTTTAGCACTGAAAATATTTATTGATTACAAATTGGTTCAGTTACTTTGAATCATTGTTTCATTACAAACGTATTCCTTAATATGATTCATGCCTAAAAACAGAAGTAGATCGAGTTGTAGAAACGTTGCGTATCAACTACGAAGCAAATATAATTACAAAATTACGCCCATTAACACGGTTAACACAGTGATGTGCGTTTTACTTTGTTTTTATTTGTTTCAGTTTCTATAATACATTTAATTTTAGGATACAAACATGCAAAGGTGATTAAAACTTTGTGAATATATTCTAAAGATTCATCAAAAGATTATCCCAAAATTTCTGTGTCAAAAGAAATTTTACTAACAGGCAAGCTGATCATATTTATAGGGGAACGGAAAGATCACTCCTACGTAATTACGTTCATATCAGGACAAACACATTACTACATCCGTCAATAGCGAGAAGATATTGAAATATATAACGTAATAACGTAAACAGGCAAGAAGAATACAGTCGAATACAATTTAGAAAAATAATACCGGGATTTATTTGTCCCATCAGACTTTTTTATTTGCAGATGGCTCCCAAATTTTTAACTCAAAAAGAGTTAGAAGCTGAAGCAACCGATATGTCTGAAGAGGAAAGTGACCGAGAAGATTCATTCCATGATAGTGAAAACTCAGATGAAAACTATTAACCCTCAGAATGCGGTTGTGAAGATAGCTTGTCAGGGGTCAATTTGGAACATAAAAGGAGATTCAAGCTGTGAAAATGACGTTTCGTCAGATGGAGAGTTCTCAGATGCTTCTAGAGATGTGCAATCAACTCTGCTCAAGCAAGATAATGCTGAAGAAAAAATTACAGGCAAGGGAAAAAACAATGAAGGAAAAAATGAAAAAATCAAAGATGGAAGGAAGAGGACGAAACCAATGAGAAAATAGATGAAGATATAATATGGTTCAATAATGATGGATCTTTTACTTCTACATACTAAGTTTCAGCCGACAAAAACGTCACAACTTCGCTATCACGGGATCTTAGCGAAGTTGAAATTTTTTTGAAATTATTTCCAAAGAGCCTTTTCATGTATATAGCTCAATGTACAAATGAACGACTGAAAAAACTTCGAAAAAAAAGATCACGCTGTGACAGTTCTAAAATAATGGTTACACTTGGAGTTTCCCTCATAACGTCTTATAATAAGGTACCTGAATTTAATCACTATTGGTTGAAAAACGAGTCTCTGGGAAATGATTCAATAAAAAAGGTTATATCTCGAAATCGTTGCAAAACCCTTCTGGTTAAGATGTATTTCAATATTTATGAGAAACCGCAAGGCGCTCAAACACTGTCTTACATAGAAGAAGTAGCGAATTGTTTCAAGCTCCTTTCAGAAATATTGCTCTAACTCTACTTTTCAAAGCATGGACGAATCGATGGTAAGGTTCAAGGTACGCTCCTCACTGAAACAATATTTACCCATGAAACCTATAAAAAGGGGAATCAAAATATGGGCACGAAGCGAGTCCTCCACGGGCCACAGAACAGGCCAATGGTACCTTGGGAGAGAGAGTTATCAAGAAGTGTGATTCGATTCAAGATAAAGAACTTGTTCTGTGGTTCTACAGGTTTCTCTCTTTTGTCTTATTAGTGGATTCTCTTTACTTTGCAGCTATCGGAACACTGATGAGCAATAGAAAAAATGCTCTAAAGTTTTCTAATAATGTTACGGTCGAAAAGAGGAAGAGGGTCCTACGGCAAACCAGCTGCTCACGGTGGAATGGGAGTGAGTTCACAATGGGTAGACCATTCAATAAGGTAAGGTCAGGAGGCGCCACTAACTTGTTGCACTTATCTGCCGTAATTCCAAGTCAGAAAAATTCCCAGATGTTAAAGGAGGACCGTGAAAGGAAGGAAGTATATGAATAGAAAATTGCTATTTATTTAAAAAAAGTAGTAGATAAAGAAAAAGGTGAAAGTTATATCAATAATTAAATAATTGGAAGGTTGATTGGCGTAACAAAAACAATATGTATTAACAAAAAAATTAAAGGTACCTTCCCCGAGATCTCGAGTTTACACACATAAACCAACTAATTAATATTTTAACTTAAAATAAACGCCTGCTTAGATCTTAAAAAAAAATTAATGGGTTACTTTTGGCCCCAATTAAATAACGGGTGAGTTACTTTATATTACACATTACTAACAAAAAAATGATCAGAGGATGATAGATGATACTGCTTGATGAAATGATATATGTGAAGGGATGATTGTGTTTCCTTTTTTTATTAGGCGATGATGAGCGGCGATCGCAACGTAGAGTATGAACGGAAGGAGAAAAAAAGGCCCTAGAGGAAGAATAGGCATAATTTCAAATTATCGATAATTGGCTTCTTACAAGATGTTGGATGGCCTTGCAAGAAACAATTGTAGAATTAGATAAATATATATTTTTATCAACACATAGGCTTGTTTCGGGTTTTCTTTTTTTGTTAAAATCTAGGTGTGCAAAATCTGAAAGGTAATTTACATGGGAATGTGGAAAACACTGTGTTAAACCTACTTACAAAAAAGTCGTTTTGGATGATCAACGTGATTAGGTCTAGCAACGCTGTTACCATAAAAATCCCAATTGCGGAAAGCTCTGGTCCTTATAGAATAACAGTAGCACTTATATAGGTAGCGGGTTGTGGGGTTAAATCCCAAATATTGGACGAAAAGGTTGCGATAATCCACTAATACCCCTAGAACTAGACTCGATATATCTTACCGAATTATAGAAAAATTACGTGAATTCCGTAAATAAAAAAAATGATCATGTTTGATTTTTCAAACGAATTTGACTGGTTGTTGGCCGAACGACAAGGATAGAATTATAAGTAAGAAGAAGAAGGGTTCCGATGAGCGGGAAAATTATCCAAGATTTTGAGAATATGGAAATACCGACAAATTTACACAACAGTGGCGTGAATTTATTTAAGTTAGGTAAAACAAGAAAATATAGGTATAAATATTAATAAAAGGTAAAGGGTAAAATGTAAACATGAAACACCACAAAATAAATGAGATTAATTAAAAGGCAAACACCAAAAATACTAGATGGGATTACGTATTCACCGGGAAAGTAAAATGGGTACGCCTATGGCGAAATTTGATCAAAATTTAAAACTGGCCAATGATAATTCGTGAATCGCAATTCAAGGTGAACGCATTTAAACTATTCAAAATTCAGACATAAATATAACCTATAATTTTGATTGAAAATCATTAGATATTTTATTGATTAGAAGGGATATTTAGGAAAAGGATTTATAATTCGAAGGGTTATAAAGGTAGGGTACTAACAAAGGACAGATATTAAGAATATATTATAATTTTAGGATGAATGTCAGAAATTGAACACAAATAAGGGTGGCAAAAATTGAGAAAGAAATGGATCGTAACAACAAGTTGAACCGAGGTGAGTAAAAATGGTACCATAGTGTACGATGGCGGATACGAAGGATTTAGTTGCTTCCAAGATTCTATTATTCAAGTTCAACGCACAATAAAATATGGTACTGGAAGTGAAATTCCATCGCTTGAGATGCACCAATTCTATGACGTACATATAGGAGGTGTTGATTTGGGCGACCAAATTGTATCGAAAGTCGGAAAATGGTGGAAGAAGGTCCTCTACAAAGTTCTTATGATGGCTGTAGCAAATGTCCACGTTATCTATTCTGACTTGCATAGAACAAAATCCACTTTTTTGTCATCGCAGTTGCTGAAGGTTTCATTTCACAAGGTAGGAATCATACTGCTGTAAAACGGAAAATCTGCCTCGTCCTTGGGATTCCCCCAACTAAGAAAACTAAATTATGCTACGTCCGAGATCATTTGTATAATGTGTAACATTTCTTTATGTAAATCCTGTTTCACAGTATTTTCATTTGAAGTAAAACACTGTACTGTTATATATTTCGTTACTGTTAGAATTACTGTTTTGTTTATACTTTTTTTGATTTATTTTGTTTATATCGGTATGTGGTCATAAATAAGTACCTTTTGTTTATAGAATTTTTTATTCTGTTTTTCAGTTTTGTAAAAAAAGGTATGAAATACATAAATAAACGAATCATATTTGGGCTGTTGGGTCAATTATGTCCCATCAGAAAAGTCTGACTGGGACAAATACATCCCAGCCAAAATGCCGTCCGATTTTTTTTGGTAGATAAATAAAGTCTACAAAAAATAAATAGATAGTTTGTTAAGATAGGATTAAACCTACACATTAATTTTACATTGTATAGTTACGATTACAGTCCTTAAATATTAATGGGAAATTATTTCATTGTAGAATATGTGATTTAATTAGATATTTAATTGGTATGTTAAGTTTTTAGTTGTAAATACTTTTACCACTTCAAAATTAACGTTATTCAACTTTGATTTTTAATTTTTCATTGTTAGACTTCGTCTTTAGGCAGTTTAACAATATTTAATTTATTAAGGACTAAAAAACATTTAAGATCACCTAAATATGCTTCAAATCTATTTTTAGCTTCTGAAGATACCTTGTTCTTGTGCTAAAGTATACATTAGAACCACAATACGTAGATTTAATTGGTTTAATTTAATCAACCAGAGAAGTCGGCTTTAGCTGACCATGCGTTAAATACTATAAACTATAACATTCAATTTGATAATATGGAAATTTTATCAAGATAAACTTATTATTATGTTCGTTTAGAGAGAGAAGCGTTAAATTGGTTTTCGCATCTTGTAACTAAAAAAATACAAAACGGTGTCTTAATTTTAATTTTAACTGTTGGTACGCCTAGGTTTTTTCCTAGACCTCGAAGTAAATGCTTTACCAATTAATTAATAAATAAGTTATCGCATCGATGCATTAATTTAACATATACGGGGTAGTCCGTAAGTAATGGTCCAAAGTGAAATGTAAGATTCTCGGCCTCAAAATATTACGATCTGATGCAACTTACTTTAATAAAATATTGATAATAAAAAAGACGCAGGGTATCTGCAAAACGAAAAAAGGTATTTTTATCATTTTTGGTATAATAAATAGAAATATAAAGCACATTGATTTTAGCTTATCAATACGTTTTTATTATGTACAGTGGCGTAGAACGCAAGGGGTGAAGCAACCTTTAAAGCCCTAATTTCTTAGTCAATGGAGTAAATTGTATTTTTTTATTAAAATATGAAACCTAGATATTTTTCAGATAACAAAGATATACTTTGTCTAAATAGATAAGTTTAACAGTTTCTAAGATATTTGCATTTTTGGGTATTTATTACCTGTTGGACTTACGGTTATATGAGAGTTTTGTGTTAAAATGATTAGATCTATCATTTCCTGAAGTTACGTGTATTCTTCCCGAAACACTGATTTCACGTTTTGTCCCAAATACTAAAGAATACTAATAACCTGCCTAAGCAGTTGGTAATAAATACCTAAAAATATCTTAGAAACTGTTGAAGTTATCGATATAGACAAAGTATACCTTTTTTATCAGAAAAACATCAACGTTTAGTATTTTAATTAAAAAAATCCTATTTACTCCATTGGCGTAGAAATTAGGGATTGAAAGGTTGCTCTACCCCTTGCGTTTTACGCCACTGTACATAATAAAAACGTATTAATAAGCTAAAACCAATGTAGTTTATATCTCCATTTATTATACCAATAATGAGAAAAATATGTTGTTTCGTTTGGGAGATATTTCAAAAATCAACATTTTTTTGGAACTTTGACTCCATGTGTCTTTTTATTATCAATATTTTATTAAAGCAAGTTACGCCAGACCGAGAATTTTACATTTCACTTTGGACCATTACTTACGGACCATCCCGTATAGTTAAAATTAAGATAAAACATACAAATTATGTTTTCATTGTATAATAATGAGTACAGTCCTTACAAATGAAAGAAAAAAATATTTCTTTGATGGATTTGTGATTTAACTAGATATTTAATGGGTACATCACATTTTTACTTGTGAATAGTTTATCACTTTAAAATTAAGGGTTTTTTACAACTTTGGACTTACATTATAATTTGATTAAATTTTGTTAAATTTGTTTGTTGATTGTGACATTTATTATTGTTAGCCTTCCTCCGTTAGGGGGTATTCTGATTTGTCATTATCAAAGTGGTTAAATAATATTAAGATCTAGGTAATCTTTATTAAAATAAAATTATATTCCCTAGTTCGTTTTTTCATATACCTTTCCTAATTATTTTAGCAGGCCTACATTTATGTTTTCAGATTCCATATATTTATTTGACATCTTAAGTAATTTTCATATCATATCATTTAGAGAAAAAGTAACCTGCAATTGCTACCGTAACGTTTAAATTTGTAAAAAATTAATAAAAAGGACACGATTCCATGCCTAAAAGCTAAGTATCTTAATTATGCTAAGACATCTACATACCTAAACCAGAATAGAACTTTTTTGGATGTAACAGTTTTTATTCTAATTTATTCATAAATATATTTATTAATAATGATGAGATTAGACTACTCATAGTCATTGAATATTGAAAGAATTTTTTTCATTTGAAAGAACCAAAAGTTTTGTCTTCATTGTGCTATAGTATAATAGTAAGCTCGTTTGGTTGTTTTCAGAGCAGTATTTACTACAGCAGAGGGCGTTTCGTTCAGATCAGTATTGAAGTCACGTGCGTTAATTAAACAAAACATAATTGGTGATTATTTAGTGTGTATGTTCGTACATAACATTGTGTTTCTTATAATAAATTAGAAATTGTTCTTATATATTATATTGAAAAGAAATTTCAGGAATTAGTGAAGAGGCTATCCTTTGAAATATTTTGTGCTCATCAATGTCACGCCAGATTTGATTCTAATGTAATAAAGTAATTGTAGTAATTTAAATTTTTTTTTTAGCTACCAATTTGATGTGTGCAGGTTTGCGCCGTAAGCTGTATATTAAAATCTTTTGTATACGATCACTTAGAAGAAAAGCGCTGAATGGATTTTTAAAGTTTCTTCAAGGGCCATGCACTTGATCATGCCCAATTGGAAATGAATGGGTGGCAATTCGGTACGAAATTGATTTATCCTACCAACCACCTCCCATCTTGCCATGTCAAACAAAATTAAGTCTGCAAGGTGTCAAAAGACGGTCCAGTTGTGTTTAGCGATTAATCTAGATTCTCCTTATGCGTAACAAGTCAGAAATTAACAAATTTGAATTAATTTGTACTCAAATTTAGATCTATTAAGTTTGCAATAAATAAGCTGTAAATTTAAAAGCAGAACTGTCATTTCTAAGTTAAAACAATCTTGTTGAAATTTGTTTCGCGTTTTGACAATATAGGTACCTTAAACCATATTCATAAATATATACCTAACTAGAAGACCTGTTATTTGGATGGCGTTAACATATGGAAGTACGTCCGCTTTACAATCGCTAGTAAAGAAATATGAACGTTCAGAATTACATCTTAAAACCCGTTATAGTGTATATTAGAGTATATATCAATCTATCAGATTTTGACAAGGGTTCTGATAATACGCAAATTTGTAAGGTATTAAACGGATAATTCCTTTAATAGAAATTTGATTTGCGGTACAAGTAATAAACATGGCCACCTATTGGTGCAAAAATTTATTTTCGTGTATTGTTTTGGATACCCTGATAAATTGTATTATTATAATGCGAGAAATAAAAGCCATTTGCATTATATCTCTGCAATAATTGTTCTGGTGGGTACTATTGTGATTGTAAATAACAAAAGAGAATATCGAAAGCTATCCAGCACGAAACATTTACTTCATCCTCGGAAGTTGTTAATCAGGTAACTTCAAGACCGCAGATAAAGCTACGTAGGTGCTCCACCAACACAGATTCTACATACAACTAACCTAATCTTCGTTATTACCCAATAACCTTAAGTGTCAGGAAAAGCTATTATCCTAAAATGACTTTGAAAATGAATTTATCTCTTAGACTGACCTCACTCTTACAGGAAACGCTTGAAACATCTAATTTTACCTCTAAAATAAAACACAATCTATTAATCTATACGAAGCTGCAACCATATAGAAATTGCACTATTTAATCATTTCTCTTCGCAATACAGAGCAAAATTGTATGATGTTATATAATAAATTACGCGAATTAACTAAAAAACAAACGCCAGCTACACTGGCGACTTCATATGGTTTCTAGTGTTTTTTTGTAGTGACCTTTTTTCTGTTTCAGCATCGTGAAAATTGTCACTGTAACGGTTATTGAGTTTATATCAACGATTAGAAACTCTCTATGCAGGTTTTAATATTGAAGCAGTTTGAGCTTTACTCAAAGTGATAATTTTATACTTTTCATAACTTTTCTCTATAAAAGTAATGTTTTACGATCTTATTTTTTATCAACATTAAATCGTTAGGGAAAATTTATAACCCTATTTTGTTTTTATGTTTCTAAATTATGCGTTTTGAAATATAACTTTTAATCCGAATCGTGCTACTCCGCATTTGTTGATAATTCGAACGCCCTTTCCTTCATGTTATGATTGAATGAATCTTTGTCTGCATCGACAATCTGAGTCCGACCTTTTTGAATTTTAATAATTAAAAGAAGGAATTTTCTTGCGCGACGAAATGTACTCTGTGCAGTCTATCCAAGGCTTGTTCAAAACTTACCGAACGAACAATGGTACCAAACAAAAACATACGTTATCGTTAATAGAAAGGATCAAATGTATAGAGACAGAAAATTGATAGCAGCATTAACATTAGAATTGTTAAAATATCGCGCATAGAGGTAAATAAAGGATCATAAAGTTCAAGGGTTCTCTAGAATGATCGTTTTTATCATTAAGATTACTTGCATATTTTTGATTCATCCGAAACGGTTATTTAAGGTTCGTTTACGAAATTACAATTTACAAAGTAGCAGCGATAATCATAATTTTGCCGGAAATTCCAAATTTAAAAGTGTATACTACTTGCGTTTCAAATAATAGAACAACGATTGCACCTTTATCTTGGTACTGATATATATATATATATATATATATATATATATATATATATATATATATATATATATATATATATATTATATATATATATATATATATATATATATATATATATATATATATATATATATATATATATATATATATATATATATATATATATATATATATATATATATATATATGTGTCCTCCCAAGATAAAGTGAGAGAAAATAATGGAGAAAAGGAACCCACCTAGCCGAATAATGTGCGCGACAGTTTAACTGAATTAAAATTTGTGATTATAGAAAAGCAACAATCTAAGAAAGGCAAGGAAGGAATACTTGCAGTTAACAAATCCAGTCTGTAGCATGGAAAATATGCGGGTCTAGAACAAGTCAGCGCGTCGACTGATCGCGGCCGATTCATCGCGGCTATCTCATCACCGTGTCATCTCATCGCCGGCCAACTCATCGCCGAGCTATCTCATCGCAGAGAAATGGTGCAACAATCGTGCGTAAAGAATGGATTTATGTTGTCGTAGTATTCACTCTTTAACGTTTGTATTTTGCATCAAAAACGATTAAAAATTATTAGTAGTGGAACAACAAAAGATAGAAAAAAATCCATCAATCCGTCAAATTTCTCATAGGCAGTTAGAAAGCTCATTATCAATTGTTTATGATTTAAGGGAATGTTAATGTCATTAAGTACATCTTGTAAATTAATATTAATTATCATTATGTATTCAACTTAGGATTACAGTTCCAAGGTTACAATACTTATCTATCTCCATAGTATATTCAAAATTAAAGTTTAAGTAAATTGATGATCGGTATCGGTATTTACACAAGCAAGTAAAAGAGGGTAGCAATTTCGTGAACTTATTGAAAACAAAATCGGCGATGAGATGGCCGCGATGAGTCGGTGGGGCTGACTTGTCCCATTTCCAAATATGCTTGATACCATTTACAATACACAATAAGATTCTCAATATTTTCAGCGGTATGTGAGTGGTTCAAAAATGTGTGAACGAGAGCGGCGATAATTATAATAAAACAATGAAATACGTGAAATGCTAAACCTAACTAAAATTACTTCAAAATCACTTATCATCTTTTTTTAATTCTGGTAATTGATCGGATATTTGAAATGTTAGTATAGATGCAATGCACTCTTGCTTGATTTATAAAACAGAGATAGATCATATCAGATCTTTAACATGTAACTTAAGATTAAAATTATTAAAAGGGATTAACTGACCCAGTAATTTAAAATGTGTTCAAGCTTGTGCTTGGATTTAACAATGGTTAATCAATTTAAATAAATCATAAAACCATTGCAAATCGATTAAAAACGCTGATAAAACGAAAATGAAATAGGTGTGGCTGGTCTAGTAACATAGATTAACGTTAAGTCAAAACTTCCTAATCAGTCCTAGATTGTCCTCAAATATTCAAAATGTTACTTTCAGTTTATATGTAATTTTTCTTAATAACACAGTTACAAATTCTTCTGCACATTACATTTAGATCAAAATGCGAATTATACATTTTTCTTAATTAATGACAGTTTCACTAACTTCTCAATTTTTTCTTAGTCTGAAACGTAGGCTATAGTCTGTAAAAATAAAGATTTTCTATTTCGGCTTAGCGCTTTATTACTCTGAGACAATGGATATGTAATCCTATTCCAGAAGTTACCAAACGTTTTCAACGAACTCAGTTCGGTACTGAATTCAATGTTCCGGTATCTCAAATACTTTTCCAGATATTAAATTTCGAAATTATCAAATTTTATCTTTTGGATAAGTGCATTCCTATATAATATTTGAATGTACGTTATGTTCTGCATGTACAATTAATGTCACTATTAGTAAACAATAAAAACTGGTTTATGCATATCAATTCCTTTTTTAATTACCAATTAATGATTTCGTTGTTGCACATTTCAAAATAAATGAATTATATTAAGTAATAAACCTCTGCATCCACACACAAAAAAAACTTTGCAACATAGTTAAAATTAAAAATCGTTCAAAACGTTTTATAACTTCTGGAATAGAATTAAAATTCCATTGTGTTTACCTCTCGCGAGCGGTCTTAAGTTATTGAGCAGGTAATTTACGCTTTCACTTAAGTCGCGTACGTTTCTATTGAAACCCAAACGTTAGAAAGAAACGGCTGTATATTCCCAATGTCTCAGAGTAATAAAGCGCTAAGCCGAAATAGAAAATATTTATTTTTACAGACTATACTAAAGTTCATTATGTGCGAAGTGAAGTTAAAGCAATACCGGTACACACAATGCTGCAAACAAAAATTTTATGACTTACGTAGAATGATTAAAGAATTATGGTAAATCACGTGCAAAGGAGTACAAGAAATAAGTAAACTAATGTGATAGAGTGATAAGTAATATTCGAAAATACAAAAATGTATATATATATATATATATTAATATATGTAGTAGAGTGAGTAGAAAAAGAGTGAGTGAGTGAGTGAGTGAAATGAGTGAGTAGATATGAGTGAGGAGTAAGTGAGTGAAAATGAGAAAAAAGTAGTAGTAGGATAGTGAGTGAGTAAGTGAAAAAGTGAGTGAATTGAATGAGTGAGGTAGGAGTGAGATTGAGTAGAGTGAGTGAGTGAGTGAAGGAGTGAAAGAGTGAGTGAGTGAAAAGTGAGTGAGTGTGAGAAGGAGGAGGAAGTGAGTGAAGTGAGTAAAGGAAGTGAGTGAGTGAGGAGTGAGTGATGAGTGAGTAAAGGAGTGAGTGGAGTGAGTTGAGTGAAAGTAGAGTGAGTGATGAGTGATTAAGTGAGTGAGTGAGGAATAGGATGATGGAGTGATGAGGAGTGAGTGAGTGAGAGTAGGTAAGTGAGGTGAAGTAGAGTGTGAGTGGTGAGTGAGTGAGTGAGTGAGTGAGTGAGTGAGTGAGTGAGTGAGTGAGAGTGAGTGAGTGAGTGAGTGAGTGAGTGAGGAGTGAGTGAGTGTAGTGAGTGAGTGAGGAGTGAGTGTAGTGAGTGATGTGAGTGTGAGATGGTGTAGTGAGTGAGGAGTGAGTGTAGTGAGTGTAGTTGTAGTGTAGTGGTAGAAGTGAGTGTAAAAAAAAAGTGTGTGAGTGTGTGTAGGTGTAGGGTGTATGTGATGAGGAGTGTAGGGTGTAGTGATGTGTAGTGGTGAGTGTAGGTGGTAGTGTAGGAGTGTAGTGTGGTGTTGTATAGTGAGTGAGTGTAGGTGTGTAGGTGTGTAGTGTGTGGTGTAGTGTGTGGTGTGTAGTGTAGTGGTGTGTGTAGGTGTAGTGTGGTGATGTAGTGTGTGTAGGTGATGTAGGTGTGTAGTGTGTGTAGGTGTGTGTGTGTGTAGTGTGTAGTGTGTAGGTGTGTAGGTATGTGAGGTGTGTGTAGGTGTGTAGGTGTAGGTGTGTAGTGTGTATGTGTGGGTGTGTAGGTGTGTTAGGTGTGATAGGTGTGGTAGTGTGTTGTAGTAGTGTAGGTGTGTAGGTGTTAGGTGTGTTAGTGTGTAGATGTGTATGTGTGTAGGTGTGTAGTGTTGTGTAGGTGTAGGTGTTAGTGTTGTAGGTGTGTAGGTGTGTAGGTATTGTAGGTGTGTTAGTGTAGTGTATGTATGTAGGTGTAGTAGGTGTGTAGTGTAGGTGTGTAGGTGTAGGTGTGTGTGTAGGTGTGTAGGTTGTGTAGGTGTTAGTGTGTTAGGTGTTAGGTGATGTAGGTGTGTGTAGGTGTGTAGGTGTGTAGGTGTGTAGTGTGTAGGTGTAGTGTAGGTGTGTAGGTGTGTAGGTGTGTAGGTGTTAGTTAGGTGTTAGGTGTGTAGTGTAGTTGTGTGTAGGTGTGTATAGGTGTGTAGGTGTGTAGGTGTGTAGGTGTGTAGGTGTAGGTGTTAGGTGTGTAGGTGTTAGGTGTGTAGTGTGTAGGTGTGTGTTGGTCTGCGTCTGCGTCTGCGTCTGCGTCTGCGCCTGCGCCTGCGTCTGCGTCTGCGTCTGCGTCTGCGTCTGCGTCTGCGTGTGCGTGTGCGTGTGCGTGTGCGTGTGTGTGTGTGTGTGTGTTTTTAAATGTAATTAAAATACCGAAAGACAAAATATTCACACAAGCTGCAGCAGTTATTTTTTGGCAAGAATTTTTGTAGTACGCCGCCTGAAGTGCATTAAAGGTTTTACAACTAATGTATAAAACATTTTTTTTTAAACTGATATGTAGTGTCGGCCTAGATTTATGAAGTGTGTTATAGTTATGAGTGTAAGTAACAAATTAGATCTTATTATTAAAAGCAAAGCAGCACAGTTCTAAAATGCAGGTGTCAATCACAGCTATATTTTTGAATTTTCTGAAAAAGAGTCCACAGAAAAATAATGAGGCAACATTATAAATTATTCCCGTTTCTGCACCTTAGAAATCCGTTTTACACTTCAACTACCACTCCATACACAAATGTTCTAGGTTACGCAGGAATGGAAGTTAGAAACTGTAAACGTAATAGTTACGCCAAGCATTTTCGTGGATTCTAAACACAAAATTTTTAATTTGTGTAGGCGTGCGAGAGTTTCTTAAGTGAAACACTGTGGTTTTGTCCGAGTTTAAAATTAGGTCATTAGCCATAGCAAGTTATCAAAGCATCTTTGCATTCATCAATTTGAAAAGACCGATTACAATACTTTCTGTTAGGTGGAAAGTTAAAAGTATAAAAGCATAGCGTCATGCCGTGCGATGCTTAAGGATCTGTGACCGATAATACATTAAAACTTAAGATCAATAGGGCGGAATTTTAACCTGGCACATGCAGAAGCTAAAGCAATAGAAACAAAGATCACTAATAATTATGCGAATTCTAAAGCTAGAAAATGTGATTTTTAAACTTATTATAATTAGTACCTACAATATGATGTATTAAAAAAATATATATTTAATGTTTCTTTATTTACAAAATTGTGGGCAATAAGGACCCAAATCAACTTTTGCCTGCAGGCCCAAAGTTCCTTGCTACGCCACTGAACTGGAATATCTACTCTATGTTTATATATTTTCTTTTAGAATTATTATTGAAGTTAGTACCATTGATACATCTTCTACTCAAAGTTCTTTCTATTAGCATATCTTCTAATTGCTCTGTTGATTCCCCGTTTTGTGTGTAACACAGAACCTCGTTCTCCGTGTACCTACATGTCTTTTAATCGGCCCTCATTTTATTCAGAATTGAAGTATTTTCAGTCTTGTAAAACTCATTTAAAATCCATAGTTCATAAAACAGTAATGTCATATAAATATCGTAGTTTTTATTTTTATTTTAATCTAAAACATTCTTCACAGCATAATCTAGCTGGAAATGTTAATTTGTGTAGGCGTACGAGTAAAGTGAAACACTGTGATTTTGTCTGAGTTTAAAATTCGGTCATTAGCTATATCAAGTTATCACAATATCTTTGCATTCATCAGTTTGAAAAGAAACTGCGCCAAGTCGTTGATAAATACTATAAAGACACTACTACGTTCACCTTGTGGCTTTTCAATTCGGACAAGTATCTTACAATTTGTTTATTATGAGCACATTCAAATACTTTGGAGAAGGTGGAAAGTAGACTTGTCGGTCGATAGTTGTTAAGTTCGATAAGATTACGTTTTTTATCGCTACCTTTTTATCGTGGGAAATATGCCTGTTTGTAAGATCAGATTAATGAAACAAATAGACTCAGCGATATGTTGTTTAATGTGCGGTAGTACCTTAGTGCTGATTTCATCATATCCATGGGCAGTTGAGCATTTGAAAGAATTTATGATAGAAATGATACAATTGTCAACTAAGGTTTAAAGAACTTAGTCTGAGGGGAAGAGAGTATGACAGAGATTATGATATGTCGGTTCGGATTTTTTACAAATACAGTAAAATCTGGAGAAGTCCACATTAAACAAATCAGTAGCTTCAAACTTAGTACAGGTTTTAGAGTTTTTAGCGACTTTAGTAGGTTTATGTATACGTTTTTAGATTAAAGGAAAACAATGTTTCAACAAAAGGTGCAGTAAAGTAAAGGTATTGATTTTATCAAGAAAATGTATATTAAAATCTCCACGTAGATATATTTCTTTGAGTTACTTATCGCATGCAGTAGATTTTCTAGCATTCAAAGGAATATGAGGATATTGCTGTTAGAAGATTTATAAATAACCATTAGAATTATATTAAGATCTGACAATCGAGTACCACATAATTCAAAATAACGTTCGCTAGGGTGGGTATGCAGCATTAATTCGGTTGTGTTTCATGTTTACTTATTTTGTATATAACTGTGCCGCCATGTTTCTTAGATGAGCGACAATAATGATAAATGAATGTGTAGTAGATCACTAAAAATACCAGCAAGATTTCTATCAACTTGACTATCGGCTAAAATTATAATTTTGCGTTTATTCGTTAGTGAATTGTCGCATTTATCAATAGATGGGGTATCGTAGAACGCATCGTTCTTAGGCATCCGATTTGCTTAATTTTATTTCTGATTTTAAGGCCTCTGGTTGTCCAAAACATCTACCTTACCATCCATGGTGGACTGAGAGTTTATTGCTGTTAATTTTTCAGCCAAAGAATTCAAATTTTTACTTGGTAGATGGACTTGAACTAGAAAGCTTGAGTTTATTAAGTTCATTACGTAAAGATTCATTTTGAGATACACTTTAACGGTATCTACCAGGAGTAATTTGTTTTTCTCCTTTTTTGGAATTAAGTCACATTTATCACAGGTGTCAGTATTATCAATAATATTGGGCGCACTTATAAGCCTCATTTTTACAGAACCGATTTTAAAATAATAGCAAATAAAAGACACATCTATTATATGCAAAATTAAGGGTTTAAACTGCAATGGATAAAAATACGTCAAACGTGCGCCAGAAGGGTTACTTCCAGGTAGTTGTAATAGAAAACTCGTGTATTAAATAAATATCACAAGTGAATGATAAAACATTTAGGAACGTATGTAGTCACTTATTTAAATATGTGGTTGTAGTAATTACAACGATGTTCAGAGAGTAAATTAATAACTAACGAAACACTATCTACATTACTACACAGTTTCCAAGTTTACATTAATACACAATGTTCAGAACCCGAATAAAACAAATGTTTATTAAGAGCACAACTTCTACAACGTTCATTTTAAATCATTCTGCTGTCAAATTGTGGTTTGAATTTACTACGATATTCTAGGTTTAACTTTGGATCCATATAGATAGTTAAATCAATATCTATTATGGGTCATTGCTTCCACACAAAACAATTTCTTAATGGAGAAGCAATACAAATAATTTTTTTCCTTTCAATGAGAATAACAGTGATGTAGTTAGGTAATTATTCAAATTTTAACTAATAGATAATTGTTTTTCTTTCTAACCTGATTTTGTTGCAACTATTGTGGAGATGCACTGAAAACCAGTTTTGAATAGTTTCATGTTAGAACATTTGTTAGCACTCTTGTTAGAAGTATTTTTTAAATTCTAGTGTTTTACCAAAAAAAAAAAAAATTTCTCAAATGATCTATACTTCCGATACATGTGGGTTCCTTCGTTCTGCTGTAAGTTATTCTTACTGGGTCCCAATCCTAGTCGGTTGTATAGCAGCAGAATGCGATCATTTTGCCAAAAATAAGTTTGTGTAAAGAAACTTAATCGTTTTGCAAATCGACAAGCGTGGACGCAAAAATATGTGAGAACCTGCAAATGGTAAATATTTTCGATTAGAAAGATGTTTTGTCCCGCCGAAATAGTTATTTTGTCAGAAGAGTTTGTCTGTGCAGCTATGGAGGGCAGGAATATTTCAACAGTGTGACTATACGAGTAGAATAGTTAGGAGCGAGTGTACAAATGCGAAATAAAAAGACGCTGATAGAGACCCTTCACGGAATAATTCTGTGATGGCTCTAGCATAAAGAGAGGATGATGAAAAAAGTGAGGCCCATGGAGTAATACAGGGAAATATAAAAAAACTCATGTACAGTCAATAGGAAGCAGTAGTTGTTGAAACTTCTGAACCCGGGATGATATACGGATTTTTTTTTGTACACATTGTTATTCTTATTTTTAATTTAAAATTTTAAATATGACGTACTTTTTTATAAATGATGTTCATGCAACTGAAATCTGATGCATTAAGATCCTTATTAGGCAGCAAATGGAAAAAAAAGGTTATCACAAAATTGTTATTAAATAAAAATCATCTCATAAATGCACATTTATTGTTATAGATGTTATAAATTGGACGTCTAATAAAAGTGAAATAGGAAAGGACTACGTTTTTAAAGTAAACAATAAATAAAGTTGACATAAAACAATCAATAATGATTTGGTACAACTTAAAATCCTCTTCATAAATAAAAACCAACTCTTCTCTTATCAGTGAAAATGGATTAAATATAATACGCTTTCAAATAAAGAAAACTATTTAATGTAAAAGGGCATCTAATTACATTAATATAAGCTGCTTAAGGTGTTACCACATAATTGAAAAACTAAGTAGTGGCATTTACTTTTCATGGACCATTAACCATTTAATGTGATTACCTACACATGAAGTAAAACTGAGACGGATGGGCAGTTTTGTAATTATCGCATTAATAATGAATAATTAATACAGTTAAAATCAAAACGATTTCACTCATTTCAATAACAGCTTCCATGCATTTTTATGGGTGAATATCTCGATTTCGTTTTAATCTACGGAACAACCACATGTCCGTTTCGAAATTACTAACTAAGAAAAAAAGATTTAACGTAAAGAGAATAGATGTTAGTTAGGCATAAATATTATGAACATGTAAAAAATGGCAAGAGTGATGAAAACACCATGAGTCTGTAGATGTGCAGGTATTTATTGAATGCTTAACCAGGAAATTGTCTCACGTATGGAAAACTTCATCATTGTCTACAGTTTGAACTAGCAAATAAATAAACAGAGTTAATACACATTCCAAATTAGTACTTGCGTAACGAGTGACGTATTATCTTATTTGAGCCAAAAATTCAACTTTACTGTGGTCTGGAAATTTAGGTATGGCCATGTAAAGAACATCACAGCCCTCTGGGCAATATCTAAAGTAGGTCCCTTCAGGTGTTCCATAAATTTGTTTATGTAGAAACACAAATGTAAAAATTATTGAGAGGGCCAAGCACTGTTTACATATTAAGTGCGTTTAAGTGTTTAACACTTGTGTCAAATTCGAATGCATGCGCTGTACAAGTTTTTTAGTTATTGCGGCCGTAGCTCACCAGCCCAAAGAATCACTAGGGTCTAGACCTTAAACATTTATGCCATATTTGAATAAAATTATATATATATATATATATATATATATATATATATATATATATATATATATATATATATATATATACACAACGTGTCCCAAATAACATTTCCAGCATGGGGATCTCGCTTATTATAAAAGATACAGATTTGGTTAAATTAGATGAATTACTCCTAAGGATTAGTGAAATTATAGGACACTCTCCAATTTCCAAATTTCCATGTATTTTAAGACTTATGGCAAGAAAAGAAAATGTCAAATTTCTTTTCTTGTAATATCTTTTGTTATATTAGACATATAAATTTTATTTGCACTTTCTTAAGATATTTTTATGCAGAATTTAAATATCAATTTGGATTTTTTTGCACTTTCTATTTTTAGTTTCAACCCCTAAATTAAATTTTTCTTATGGAACGACAAGTCGGCTTTGAAATAATTGATCGTGTTTTTTTATCCTCTTTACAATGATATAGCACATGTACTATCTATTTTTAAAAACAACAAAGAAAATAAAAAAAATGTATTTTATTAAAGGCTCTAACAATAAGTAGGCCGTGAAACATGAGAAAACGACAAATAATAGATAACAACAAGAGTTAAGTAATAGTATTGGAGATAATTATCCAATTATAAAAGATGTTCAAACAATTGACCATTCCGTTCTAAACATAATTGTGCCCTGCGTAGTGTCGACGTAATTGCTCTGCGTAGTTTTTGGTGTTTAATGCTACCAAATGCTGCAAGAACAGCTTCACGAAGATCTTCGGCATTCTCAAATGTTTGCACGTACACTCGATTTTTTACGTAGCCCCAAAGGAAAAAATCCAAGGGAGTTAAGTCTGGAGATCTGGGTGGCCATAAAATCGGCCCTCGATTACCAATCCATGAATTTGGAAACCGATTATTAAGATATTCGCTGATGATGTTTGAATTGTGGGGTGAGGCGCCATCTTCTTGGAAGCAGATATTAATATTCTCAATCAGTGGTAAATCATCAAGTTTATTTTCTAAATCAGTTTGTAGTAAATTCAAATACCTTTCCTTATTTAATGTTTCGTTAAAAAATATGGGCCCAATAAGTTTAGCGCCTAAAATGCCACACCAGACGTTAAAACCAAATCTCACTTGATGCCGACTTTCCTTAACAACGTGAGGATTTTCACGGTCCCAAAAGTGAACGTTGTGTCGATTGAAAAGGCCATTATTTGTAAATCTGCTTTCGTCAGACCACAAAATCGTAGCTGGAAAATTATCGTTATTCTCACATTGATTAACATACCATTGGCAAAATTGTAATCTTCTCCCCTGATCTCCATCTCTAAGTCCCTGCAGAATGGTGTACTTATACGGATGATACCTGTGACGTTTTAAAATTCTTTGTGATGTAGTTTTCGAAATACCAGTGTTATGTTCAATTTCTCTAACAGTTGTTAAAGGATTTTCAATAACTGATTGTAATACATTTAGTTCTGCATCTTCATTCCATAATTTCGGATTTCTAGTAGGTTTTGAAAATGAACCATATTCTTTTAAATTAATTATCAAATTTCTGTACGTACGAGAATTCTGCCTTCTTTCAGGATACAGCCTCAAGTACATCCGTTCAGCTTCTAAACTGTTTTTATGAGACAAGATGTAACAACTCAACATATCAAACTTTTCAGTATTAGTTAGTTAGTTAGAATAATTTTTAAGTGACATTAAATTCGATTGTGTTTTTATGTTTCACGGCCTGCTTATTGTTAGAGTCTTTAATAAAATACATTTTTTAAAATTTTTTTTGTTGTTTTTAAAAATAGATAGTACATGTGCTATATCATTGTAAAGAGGATAAAAAAACACGATCAATTATTTCAAAGCCGACTTGTCGTTCCATAAGAAAAATTTAATTTAGGGGTTGAAACTAAAAAATAGAAAGTGCAAATAAAAATCCAAATTGATATTTAAATTCTGCATAAAAAATATCTTAAGAAAGTGCAAATAAAATTTATATGTCTAATATAACAAAAAAGATATTACAAGAAAAAGAAATTTGACATTTTTCTTTTTCTTGCCATAAGTCTTAAAATACATGGAAATTTGGAAATTGGAGAGTGTCCTATAATTTCACTAATCCTTACGAGTAATTCATCTAATTTAACCAAATCTGTATCTTTTATAATAAGCGAGATCCCCATGCTGGAAATGTTATCTGGGACACGTTGTATATATATATATATATATATATATATATATATATATATACATATATACGAAGGTCTTAAATCAATTTCTAATTTTTTACCGATTACAATAACTGTTAGGTGGGAAAGTTAAAAGTATAAAGGCGTAGTGTCATGCTTTGCGATGCTTAACGATCCGTGACCGATAATACATTTTTTCCCTTCCCACAAATCATTTACAGACATTATGCTCAGTCACTATACATTAAAACTTAAGATCAGTAGGTGGAATTTTAACCTAGCACATGCAGAAGCTAAAGAAGCAATAGAAACAAAGATCATTAATAATTGTACGAATGCTAACGTAATTTTAATTATAACTAGTACCTATAACATAACATGATGTAGTAAAAAAATATATATTTAATATTGTTTTATTTACAAAATTGTGGGCAATGGGGACCCAACTAAACTTTTGCCTGCAGGCCCAAAGTTCCTTGCTACGGCACTGAACTGGAATATCTAGTCTATGTTTATATATTTCCATTTGGAACTAATTATTGATGTTAGTGATATAAAATTGTAATTGATATATATATATATATATATATATATATATATATATATATATATATTATATATATATATATATATATATATATATATATATATATATATATATATATATATATATATATATATATATATATATCTCGTAGTTTTATTATTATTTTAATCTAAAACATTTTTCACAGAGAGTTTCTAAAGTGAAATAATCTTTATTTCTATTTTAACCTAAAACATTTTCACAAAATAATTTAGTTAGAGACATCCGTAACATAACTAAACCCGTTGTATGTATCCGTAAAGAAAAATGAGGACTTAATCTTTTCATAACTAACGGATGAAAAATAAAATATAGTATTAGGACTAGTTTTACACCTACTGGAAAAACTAAAAAGCCTTTAAGATAATCTAAAAATGCTTAAAATCTACTGTCAATGTCCGGAGCACCTATATAAATTGTAGTGTCCTTGTGGAAAAGTATACATTGGAAATACAAAAAGTAGCTTTGAGTCGTAAAAAACATGATACTCCGCAGATTGAGTCAATCGAAGAATTCGGCAGTAGCTGAACATTCAATTTGACAATGTAGAAATTTTAAAAAGGAAGCTATCCAAACATCTAAACATCCAAAAAACTATAATAGACAACAAGAACATTTCTAACTAAAAGGTTTTGTCATCTTGTAATTTTGTAATGTAACATCTAAATTTTAACTTTTTGCATGTCGGTGTTTTGTATGTTTTAAGTTTGTTTCTGTGCTTTTTTGCTTTTTCTAGACCTTGAAGGAAATACTTGACCAACTAAGTATGTATAATCATCACAACATCGTAATGATTTAAGGTAACATTATAATATAGTATCTGTTTTTAATGTATACTAACATAACTGCACTGAACCTAAATAGTAACGTAAAATTTTAAATTTTATTGAATATTTTGGGAAATAAAGTTCGTAAAATCTATATTAAAATGCACCATTTATACCCAAAACTTGTGTTTATAGTTAAAAAAAGACGTTATTGGTAACTGTTGTGTAATCTTATAATACTGAGTTATTGTCCGAGGGTCAACTATCTCTTCTCAGGGAACGTAGTATAGAATAATATATTCCCCCTTTCCAACTACTACAAGTAGCCAGAATAAACGAGTATTTTTTTAATATTTACTTTTTTGGAAAAATAACTTCGAAATTTAAACAAAAACGGTACTCTTGTCAAGTAACAACAAAGTTAAAATACTTATCTTTTTTGGGTTTTTTAATGGTGTATTAATATATTAAAGTTATACAATCTAAACGTTTCGATAGCACTTACAGTTATCTTCGTCAGTAGTAAAATTGATAAAGATGTTGAAACAATTTTGTGAAAGTTGAAAAATTAAAACATAAACGTAGGACTGCTATTAATAGAACAGTTTGAGAAATGTATAAAGCCAACTATAGAATTCAACTTTAGTAAAGGATTACTTGATCATTAGAAATTAAATATTGTTAAACTATCTTAAAAATGACAGATCAGAACACCCTCTAACGGTTTTCCAGTAAATTGAAATCTGACATAATTTGCCGTTTACGGTATTTTTGAATTATTGCTTTCTATCACTTTAATAGTGTATTAATATATTAAAGTTATACAATCTAAACGTTTCGATAACACTTACAGTTATCTTCGTCAGTAGTAAAATTGTTAAAGATGTTGAAACAATTTTGTGAAAGTTGAAAAATTAAAACATAAACGTAAGTAAGTCTGCTATTAATATAACAGTTTGAGAAACGTATAAAGCCAACTATAGAATTCAACTTTAGTAAAGGATTACTTGATCATTAGAAATTAAATATTGTTAAACTATCTTAAAGATGACAGATCAGAACACCTTCTAACGGTTTTCCAGTAAATTGAAATCTGACGTAATTTGCCGTTTACGGTAATTTTGAATTATTGCTTTCTATCACTTTAAAAACTTCAGTAAGTGGAAACATGTTTACGTTGGTCCAAGCAAAGAATTACAGTTCGATCTTATGCATGAAATATAGAAAGATTGAATATTAACATTATGTGTGACAGTGGTAATTAATAATAAGAATGAATCATTTCATCGATACGTCGATTACTCTAAGAGAGGGTGTGGGAAATTTTGCCAGATCTCTTACAGGATATGAACAAAATTGTTAGTAGAAGACCTTAAGAGTAGAAATACATTTTGTGATGTTGAGGGACAAAGCAAGTAAACATACATATTATTCCATCCCAGACATTGAATTCATGGATGTTCAATGTTTGAAACTGAAGAAGCAATTTTGAATATACTGTCTCACTATTTTAGCATCAAATCACTATTTCTTGGGGAGTTTTAAAAGTGCAATAGTTGCACCCCTACCATTATTGAAGGGCACCAGAGCTATCCTTTGCGTAAACTTCTTGCAGATATCAACGAACGAGACAGGTTCAAGACAAAACGTTTTTCCAAAACGATTTACTCTGGAGGAGACGTTTAATTCACACAATGCGGAATAGGCGGAAAATCCAAGGGCAAGTTGGATAAATTGTTACCAGAGTTCTTCGCAGGCAACAATGAGAAATAACTTCATCAGTTATCATACTTTGTATGGAAATTTAAATGGACTTAATGTAAAACAATACCCAAATTATGCAAGGCGTTCTTTTAGATAGTGGGAGTAATGTTTATCTTTATGCTTTAGAATTTTATTGAATTACACCAGACAAAATGTTTATATATCGGAAAAATTAATATATTGTAAATTGTTAATGAATCAATGGAAAAAAATCATAAAGCCCTACTACACTTTCATGGGAAAAAAAGGATTAATTTGTGTATTCGTAAAAACGGACCTCACTTTGGGCACTTATTGTAAGGTCACTAGTATATTTTCTTCGGTTCAGTTTATTTTGGAGTTATACTTTCATGGGTAGGTGTTTAGGAAACACCCTGTATAGTTCGCATATTAAATGAAGTTAGTTTTATAGTTTTATTCAAAAGAAAACATGATTTTCCTCTTATTACGTCGTCTAGGATGCAACCCCTTTACGAACTTAGAATTTAGATCTAGATTAAGCACTTCAAATTTACACAGGGCTCAATTTCTATGCTTTTTTACAGTAATCAAAAGACAATAAAAAAATGAATAGTCAATTTATATGTTAACCATTTACATACACATAAGTATTCTGCATTTTCAAAGTCACTTGTTTGGACCTCAAAATTAATATTTCCGATATTTTTAGACTGACCACACCTTTTATAATTGATTTGATGCTATTTCTAAATACATTGAAATACGGAAATTGGCAAAACAAGCTTGGAAGAAATGTAGCAAAAATCTCTGCTGGAGAGGTCGTATGACAGAAACCTAAAATGTGGTTTTTAAAAAGCTAAACGATATGTACCATATCCCATGAATTTAATTTTGACAGACTTTTACTGTCCAAACTCTTATATTGTGGATAACGATTGTAGATCCACTGTATGATGAAATTGATTGATGGACAGCGTTGGTCCACCATAGTCACAATAAGTGCAATTACATATCTAATAAGCTCTTCTCTGGTGAGACCTGTATATTACTTCTGTGTGCTTATATTTACAACAGAAGCTTTTAGAATTGCAATATTGCTTTGTGTACCATATGGGATTTTTCTCCAAACACTGAATATTAATTTTCAAGTGATATAGATATAGATGCTTCACATGATGATACCTAAGCAATATCGTTAATTTCGTGAAACTAAAACGTGCGACCTATCAGTTTCTAACAATTAAGCAGAGCCTACTTTTGGAAGTGGATTTTCCAATTACCTTGTAGAGCGCTTTCTTAATTTGACAGCATGCTAGCTTTTGCACCCATACTTTTTGTTCATAAAAATCTTTACGGCCTGTTAAATAAATACATAAACAAATTTTGAAATCACAGATCTATTTACAAGTTTTGAGATGTTTCGGGAAGAATATAAACATACTTTGCATTATTTCAACCGCTTAAATAATGCAAATAATGTATTTGTCGAGTAGAGGATGGGAATTGTTAAACTAAGCTGTAGGGAATTCAACAGAGGATAAGAACATTATGATGCTTGCTGAAACCTCAAATATTGAGTTAGTCCTAGAGCTTGGTGACGGAAAGTCACTGTGAGTAGAAAATGTACCTAATAATACTCTATGCACCTACTCTCTAGTATCATTAAAACCCGCTTTACATTAGCAAATTTTTCTGATAATATTTTATAATGATCAAATTAAAAAAAATTCAGAAAAATGATGAAAAAGTTTACTGTTGTAAACTTTTCTTGATATGATGTTTCCTTGTTCTTGCATCCTTCTTCATAGTATTCTTCCTACTAGTATATTTTCATTGGCGCCAACAATGAAAATAATATTCTAACAGCTAGTGAAATTGAACCAGTGTAGACTACTAAATTCCATGTTTTTATAAAGCATAATTTATATAATTAGCATCTTTGCCTTACCAGCGATGCTGAAGTTCACCACAATGACATACCTTCGGAAATTGATAACTGTGCAGAAAGCACCGACGATCCTAATTCAGATTCAAATTTTAGGCGTTTCCATGATGAGCTTGAAAGTGATTCCCAGAGGAATTCAGAGCAAACCAACAGAAAAAGAAAAGAAATTTGAACGCAAAACTTGAAAAGTGGCAAGCTAATTAATATTAATTTAAGCGTATGAAGGGCGAATAATGTACTGGCGTTCGAAAGAACTACTGAAAAATTAAACTAAAGTGTGAACAAAACAGTAACAAAAATGGATCCAGTTTCAAAGAATATAGAGAGGTGAAAACCAGGGTATGCCAGACATCTTAGAAGCTGACAAGGAACGCCAGTTTTTGGCACAGTATGGACTGGAAGCCCATAAAAGTGTATATTACCAGTTTAGTTAGTTTCAAAGAAAGAAAACGAACCCGGAAAGCTACAGTTTAAAACTCATTAATGAGCGTTTGATTAAGGGAATGGACCACAAGAAATTAGATCATGAATGGCAAAGGTGGTACGCATCAAGATACAGTAATTAGTAATGCTAATTATGCCATAAATGTGGAGTGAGACGAAAAAAAAGAATTTGCTGCTACTTTCTTAAATGGACTGCCAAAAATGCCATCTCACTACTACCGAGCCTTCACTTCTAAAGAGTACCTAGAGCGAATAATTAAATGAAAATCTGAGCTGCATTGAATTTGTGTTGAGGCGGGGCAAAACCAGGAGAAAAGATCATTGACTAGAAAGCAGTTCCTTAAAGTTTTTAAAGTTAAGAGCCAAGGACTTTTTCAACCCAAAAAGGAAGGTTGTGCACAGAATGTCTAGCGTAGGGACGAAATGAGAGAGCAGAAGAGATAAAAAAGAGAAAGTAATAAGGGGAGGGCAACTAAGATACATCATAGATTTGCAGGCCCCAATTTTTAAAGCTATATTCAGTGGTTTTTATCAGCGATGTCTGTACGTATCAGAACAGAAATGCTCTGCTAAAGTAGTGTTGAGGGCAAATTGAAGAACAAAGAAGTCTATTTTCCATCTGATTATGCCAGAATCTGTAAAGAAGTTAGACTAAAACAACCTTACCAAGTTGAATACCTAGATTACACTTTTTCACGGAGTTTTCAACGGGTTCATTATGTTTCATCTGTTAAATCTGGACAGGGATCAGGAGATATCGCAGTTACAAATGTTTGCACATATAAGTATTCACCAACAGGTGACATACATTACAAGATCAATGTGACAGAAGAATTGCTTCAGTTACCACAGAATATGAAGGAGGGACCTTTTGTAGTACCACAACTTTATCCCGCAAGAATGAGAATATCGATAAAAAGTTCAGCCACTTGCAGGAGTTAAAGAAAATCATTCCACATGTCTGTCATGGTTTTTTAATGAGCTTCCGCATTCCTAAGATTGTATTTATGTTGTAGATTTAATCTAATGAAACATTGATGCAGTAAGGATAAATTGAAGTAACAAAAATTCTTCAGGGAGTTTCTTCTTTTGTAATCTTTACAATTAGATTCGAAACCTGGTGTCCGTCAACATTGCACAAACTTTCTTTGATAGAAAACCACGTAATTATTTATTTTTAAGTATTACAAACTCCTAAAACTATTACAAGGCAAAATTGTTCATAGATTCATATTGTATCACAGAGAAAATGAATATACTTTTTAATTAAGTTAACGTTATAAGACAGTTTTATGCACCACCTGTTAAGTTTGTTTTTCAGCTTTTCATTGCTTATTATTCTGTGGCGAATCTAGATGATATTGTGTGTGAAAATCTTTAATTCCACCTACAGCCCACTTGAAGGTATACCGTTGTACTTCCTTTTAAATTTGAAACTTGTATTTAGGTGAGTGATATCATCTTGAACTCCTTTACTTCATTAGATAGAATGTAAATTGTACAAGGCAATATTCACAGACATTTCAAGATAACATCCACAAAATCACATGCCGGTCGAATCTAACTTACTTGGCGATCGTGTTTCTTACCGTATCATGTTGTACTATTATTACTCCAGTTCGCGTGATCTTCAATGCGAGTAGTAAAACTGATAGTTATTACTCACTAAATGATTCGTTTCTTGCTGGTCCTAAGTTACAATCTACTGTTAGTACCCTGTTTCTCAAGTTTGAGACGCATTCACTGCCGATATTCGACAAATCTATAGTCTGATTAATGTATGCCATGATTATCGTAGGTTTCAACTTCAACATGAACTTATTCCCGACAAACGTATTAAAACTTATCAGTATACGTTGAATTTTAGATAATACGCCAATTGGTAAATGATCAATCGCTGTTGAAGTGGTTAAAATCCATACGTATGTGGACGACATTTAACTGGTATCGAAAACCTAGACTAAGCAGTAACATTGTAACATAAATTAGTAGAACTACTTAGGAAAGGCAGATTTGAGTTAGCAAAGTGGGCCACAAATACGAAGAAACCAGAAGACATTATTCCTATAGAAACTCGCGCGACTAATATGGTTAATTTTGAGGCTGAAATGTCTAAGGTATTCGGTTTATAGGTGTAATATTCTTCAACTTTTGCTCATCGTCATGGCCCGTTAGGGCTTATTGCATCTAAAACTATGTTGATAAAATTATTACTTATACAGCTTTGTTTGCTTAAGTTAGATTTAGATGAGTTATCTCCCTAGAAATACTGCGTCAATCGGATGTGTGACATTTAAGTTTGTCTCTTTTTCTTAACTTTGAAATTTCCCTTTATACTTCGTAAGGAGCCGCGGTTACACAATACACTATATTTTTCCCTTCGGGAAAGTGCGTGCAAATCTATTATATGCGAAATCAAAAGTTGTACCTATAAAGGAACTAAACTTTGCGCTTGACTGCTTGAATATTGTAGGTACATATATTTTTTCAGATTCCACTGTAGCTCTAAAGTGGTTGGCAACACATTCCTGTAGATCGCAAACACGTTTTGCAAATCGTTTGGTACAAATTCAATCTTGTCCACATTTTGTAGTACCTTATCAATGGTTAAGATGACATTAATGATTGGTTGTCGCATGGGTTAACTAAATCTTAATTTACAACATTGGGTGGTCTAATGGTCCAGAATTGTTGGAACCTAATATTTCTGAGCGTGCAATCCATAAAATACCATTTGTAGAATCCATTCCTGAAAGTTGAACTTTAACAGACTCAGTAGAGTATGGTTTTTTACTCCCTCGTGAATCGCTTTTTCACATAGCTTGTAGTTTTGCGATCAGTAGTACATGTACTAAGATTTGTGATTTAGACCCACAGGTCTAAATCCCACTGTATCCGATACTTAGTTAACAAAAAAATGTTATTACATTTAGTAATAGTACGATAGTAATGATTTAGTATAAAGTTCCGTTTCGTTCAATACCATCTTAGAACAAACGAACAGCAGTTTATTTTGTATCTGGGGACTTGACCAGGTGACATATTTCTGTAAATCTTCTTTCAACCATGCTTTTCATAACTGGGCGATGTTTTGAAATAATGTCGTGTTGTGATTGGGATTTGTCCATTTTCAGAATTTTCTCTTTCATCAATATTTTGGATAGCTGTGTAAATTAAAACTTACAGCTAAATGCGCTTTCTGAATGGTTTATATGCTTCAAATTACCAACACGTTTTTTAAACTCTTTACAATCCCATTTTTCAATAATGAAACCCTGCTGCTTTGAAGGAATCCCAGCAAGGAAATGCCTGCTCACAAAGCCTTCTTCGAACCGTCTCAAGGATGCGGCAAAGCATATCCTAGTCCAAAAGGTTGCTGCAGGTGGTAGGCATGTATACTCCATGCCAGCCGGGGAGGTACCACCACCCTTACCATGGGCTCCTTAATATTGGGTCTCCGATTTTCTGAGCTCGGTAAGGGCTGCCGGTTACCTTTTCCTTCATCCTTAGTCTATTCTCATCCTTATTCTTCCTTCTCGCCCTCACTGTCTTCCTATCGGATTAAGAGTCCCAAATTAAAAAATAAGATGGCTGTGGTTTCTAGGTTAATAAATTCCGGACGTAAAATCCTGCCCCATTCGGATGTCCGGGAGGGCAGGGCCCACGCGACCACGGTCATCGAAAGTATCAACTTTCTGATTCACTACTGCAACATCCGCGGTATCAGGTCTAATCTTAATGCTATTCACCAACATCTTGAACAATTACAACCTGATATTTTGTTTCGATCTGAAACACAAGTCTCCTCTGAAAGCTCCGAGTCACCCGACTTGCAATTTCCTCAATACCACCTTCACTCTAACTTTCGATATAAAGGAGGCGTATGTGCCTACATCAAGGACAGAATTGCTTGCAAGAGGGTTTCTTCCTTAGAAAATAAAAATTTTGACGTGATTTGGTTTAAACATTCTGGTCCTAATTTTGTGAAATTCTACTGTTGCATTTATAGGTCTCCTAATGACAGTAACTTTCAAGACTTCTTCGATTACCTTAGTATGAAAGTTGACTATCTCCTGTCTCAGTTTCCATCTTGCGATGTCTCAATTGTAGGCGATTTCAATGTTCATAACTCTAATTGGCTTCAGTTTTCATCTACTACAAATCCTGCTGGTCATAATGCAGAAACATTTGCTGTTTCATGTGATGTCACTCAAATGATTTCTGAACCCACAAGAATCCCTGATAACCCTAACCATACCCACATCTTCTAGATCTCTTTCTTACATCAAACCCTCTTGTTTCTAAAACTTCCGTTCTTTCGCATTTAGTACCTAATTCCACTGTTGTTCGCAAAACCGATAGAACCTTGTGGTGTTTTAAATCAGCTCGATGGAGTGATTTACGGAATTTCTTTGCAACCTTTCCATGGCGTGAATATTGTTTTAAGTCATCCTCTTCTTCGGACATCGCTCTTTCAGTATCTGAAGTCATCCTCATGGGAATGGAGTTATACATTCCCAAAAACCAGTACCGTATAGGTCATTCACGTTCCCAACCCTGGTTCAATAAGGCTTGTGCTGATGCAATATCTTTAAAAATAAATATTACATTAAATGGAAATCTAATAAATCGGTCGACAGTCATGTAGAATACGTTGGTGCTAGAAATATCTGCAAAAGTGTCATCACTAAAACTAAAAAGTTGTTCGAACAACGAAAATGCAATGAACTAGCTACATCTCCTTTAGGCAGTCGTAAATTTTGGTCTTTAGCTAAAGCCATTAGTAAAACTTTGAACATCTTCATTTCCCCTGACATCTATTGACGGATCGGTAGTTGCTGATTCTGTAGACAAAGCCAATGTTTTTGTGGATTTGTTTGCATCAAACTCGTGTCTCAATGATTCTGGAAAAGATGTGCTCCTAGTCAACTCTTCTTCATACGCTATGAAACCAATTCATTTTCGGTTCAAGCTTTTGGAATCGATCATCAGTAGGCTTGATCTCAATAAGGCGACTGGCCCAGACGGTATCCCAGCTATTGTCTTAAAGAAATGTTCCCCCGAACTAGTACCTATCTAAGCTCGATACGATCTCTATGTCTTCTGGGGAATTGCCTTCATCATGAAAGTTAGCAAATGTTCAACCTATTCCCAAAAAAGGCGATAAGACCGATCCCCAAACTACCGACCAATTGCCATCACTTCCATTTTGTCTAAAATCATGGAAAAAGCCATCAATCAGCAACTGCTTACGTTCCTTGAAACTAACAAGCTCCTTAGTGACCACCAATATGGGTTTAGGCAAAGTCGTTCAACAGGTGATCTTCTTTCATATGTGACCCAAGTTTGGAACAATACAGTAGAGCAGTCCGGTGAAACAGTCGTAGTCGCTTTAGATATCTCAAAGGAATTTGACCAAGTATGGCATAAGTGGTTACTTGCCAAACTTACTTCGTTTGGGTTAAATGATACGCCCATCAACTGGGTTTCTAGTTTCCTTGATAAAAGACGAATACGTGTCGTAGTTGATGGCTTTTTTCAAAAGAAGTTAGCATTAACGCGGGCGTACCACAGGGATCCGTTATAGCGCCTACACTTTTTCTGCTGTACATAAATGACCTTATTTCTTCAACAACTAACCCCATCCATTGCTTTGCTGACGATAGCACTCTTCACTGTAGTTCATCTCAGTCTACTCATAGTGATAATCCACCTTCTATGTCAAATCAAGAAATTAAAGCTGAAATGGCAAATTCAATCAACAAAGACATTCAACGTATTCTCGAATGGGGAAGCAATAATCTAGTTAAATTTAATGCTAACAAAACTCAGTGTTGCCTTATCCGCCAAAAAGATCGATCATTTCCTGTTGTAAGTATGAATGGCTCAGTTCTTAAGTTTTCAGACTCTATTACTCTGTTGGGTATGACTGTATCTTCAAATCTCTCATGGGTTGACCATCTTCTGTCAGCTACCAAAACAGCTGCTCGTAAAATAGGCTTTTTGTACAGATCTAAGCAGTACTTTACCTCTCGACAACTCCTTCTGCTGTATAAGGCCCAAATTCGGCCTCATCTGGAATATAATTCTCACCTCTGGGTTAGTGCTCCCCAATACGCTCTCGATATCGTTGATCGTATTCAAAAGAGAGCGATTAGGCTTATAAATGACCCGTCCTTAACTTCTCACATACAGTCCCTTGAGCATAGAAGGATGGTTTCAGTTCTTTCTTTGTATTATCGTTATTACAACGGCTATTGTGCTGCTGAATTATATTCTTTGATACCATCTCGGGCTATCTTTGCGAGAAATACTCGGTTCGCTCATTCACATCATCAGTATGCAGTACAAATCTCCACTTGTCGTACCAAACGGGCGCAATCCACATTTTTCTACACGGCTTCTAAACTCTGGAATGATCTCCCTAGTTTCTGCTTTCCTCTCACTTATGATATGAGAAAATTGGTAATTCATTATCCCTCTATCCATCTTCCTAAGTGTTCCTGAGTGCTTTCGCACGATAGGCAAAATTTAGCCTGTCCAGGTCCACAATCATAAAAAAAAAACAAAAAAAAACAACAGGCACTCTTATAGGAGCAGTTATGTCGTTCAGTTCAGATAAACTTTCAGGATCGGTACCACTCTCGCCTGATTTTAATTTAATTGTCCCTCTCTTTGTGGTATTTGGAAACTGATTAAAAAAAGTCCGATTTTTTTATTTGCTGCTACTCATTATAAATAAACCAATACTTTTATCGATGTTTAATCGGTAACGGTAAGGGCAATGCGATGGTTAAGACTGAATTGTGAAGATAAAAGAAACGTCAATTACTTAATTTTACATTTTATGAACCAATCTGAAAGACGCAATAAAACACATTAGGTGGATTGACAACTGTACCATAGATGTCACCATTTAATCTAATCGAGAACCAAATTTATGTAGACTAGGTAGTATAAGTTACGAGGGCAGTTTGATAAGTTAGTGACTTTTTTAATAAAATAAAATAAAAATTTGACAAATAAGCATTTCATTTCTCAACATAGTCCCTTTTTAGCTCTATGCATCTAGTCCAGCGTTTTTCCAATTTCTTTATTCCTTCCAAATAATAGGTTTTCTCGAGGCCCTCAAAATAGGCGTTTGTTTCAGTGACAACCTCTTAATTTGACCCAAATCTCTTATCGCAACAGCCATATTTTGCGGCTGAAAAAAATAAAGTTCCCACCTATCACCCCACAACCTGATCCCCGATAAAAATTACTGCAATCTAAACATTTAGGTGCAAGATACGTATGTCAAAGTTGTATCAAATTATAAAGAAACAAAAAGTAAAGCAATTAAAATATGAAAACATTCACAGGAACTACACCCGTTCTAATTTTAACAAACATTATTTTTAATCTAATGATACATCCCTCTTGCATGCTATACTTAAGCATTTTTCATAAGTTACTTTGGGGTGGGCTGTTTTGTCGGAGCGGTTTTTATAAACGCTATTGGTGCTCTCATATAGAGGCGTTTTTGTCACGGACTGTTTTGTCGGCGCACCAAATCTGATGTTGCTGTTTTGTTACCGCACCTAATTTGTACGTTGCATTTTCGTGTTTGTCTTCGTATGCACTTTGCTTGTGTACATTCATTGCAATACCTTCTAGTGTAATCTACAATTAGCAGGAGAAAATAGACATTTCGAGTCTTCTTCTGTTACTATATAAATAACTTGTACATCCTTGATTACCGAGCAGTTTTGGCTTTGCTTCTTACAAAGGTTTCAGGAAAATCTAGAATTTGAGACTGTTTTAGTTTGTTGATTTGCATATCATTTAGTTAAACGTTTACAGAAGAATATTTTGAAATCCTAGCTTTTGATCTTTTCGATCAACGTCCATCCCATCAAATGTTGTTCGCAGGCAATTTGTTTGAACTTTGGCAGTTTCTGTTTTTTGGATTGGTTAATGTTATGGCGCTAGTACCGCAATAACTAAAAGATATGTCATTTCTTGTCATTAGATCAATTATGTCTTCCTGACATTAAGAGACTGTTGGTTTTTCAAATTTGACAAGTAGATACGCTTTTAATCTTGCAGACACAGCAAGGTGCACATCAAATTCTTTGATAGAATGCGCAATTTTATTGACTACTCATACAGCTTACATCCCGTCCTGGTACACAGATTTGCGCCTAATATAAATCTTGTAATCGTATTGAAACCAATTGTTGGCATACAACGAAGCTACACCGATTTGTCCCTTTTTATTGCTTTCAGTATGACACACTGGAAAAATGAATTTAGCCACAGGTCCATCAATCCTTTAAAAAGTATTATTTTGTTGACACTTTTGGTTTACTTGATTGAACATTGAAATATATTTGAAAAATCCGTCAATTTGTTTGGTTAAAAAATGTTTTTATTTCCTACGGAAAGATATGCTGAAATTATAGCTAAACTAGATACCGGTATGGTAAATAATGTCGAAAACGAAAATTGGATCTAAACGACAATTATAGAAGAAGCATGATTACCCTCTTATAAATAACAAACGTCAACTAATCCTATTTCGTACATGTCTACGTAGTCTTTGTATATCTCTCAGCATACTATGTTAATAATACGATATTTCAGTTAAATCAAAACAAAAGGACGTCAGAATTGTGGTTTGATGATTTACTACAATACAATAGTTTGCCTTCTATAATTAGATTATTGATTACATTCGAGTTATGTCAAAATATTGTTGCTTGCAAAGTTTCGTGCATTTTGCAGAAACAAACTTACATAAAGCTTACATAAATGGTGTAATGCCGCTGTTCAGTTTGAAATGGAAAAAGAAACCTTTCAGATTCAAAACACATCTAGTGAATAAATATTAATTGTTTTACTTGAATCATTATTTAACAAAAATAATAATTTATCTTAATAAATGTTTTAGAGCGAACGGTTTTTGTAGTTTTCCAGATTAAGAACTCGTCAGTAATTGACAGATTGGATTAGCTGCAATAGTAAATTTATAGCGACTTTAATGAGTGTCAAAATATTTCCTTCGTCTGGTATACTAGGGCAGTTTGGCAGGTCAGTGACTTTATGAATTTCCGCGCAGTAATTTTAAATCCATCTCTGCTCCCGTCAGCTGTCATCTATTTATAGACTACTGTCAAATTTTGAACCAGCTGCGTCATTTAGTTTATGTTTGACAACAATTGAAAGGAAACAACCTCGCGAATTTTAATGAAAATGGAAAAAAGTGAATTTCGTGTGCTACTTAAGCATTATTTTTTGCGTAAAACACCATCACCGAAACCAAGGAAAGGTTTGATAGCACATGTGATGCCGAACATTCAGGTCGCTCAAAATTGGTCGTCACGCCAGAAATCGACGTTAAATTCCAAAGAATGGTATTGGATGATCGGAGAATGAAAGTGCATGCTGTGGTTCAGGCTGTATGCGTCTCAAGTGAGCGGATAAATCACATTTTACATGAATATTTGGACATGGAATAGCTATCCTCCCGATGGGTGCCGCGATTTCTCACACTCGACCATATACGCAATCGTGTGACCACTTCAAAGGAGTGTTTGGCGATGTTCAGACATAATCCGAACCAATTTTTGCGCCGTTTCGTTACCGTGGACCAAACATGAATCCATCACAACACACCATAAACCAAGGGACAATCAATACAATGGCTTTCGAATATTATTCAAAGCTTTAGGACAGATTTCATATTGATTTTAAGCATTTCGCGTAGAAAAAGGTGCTGTTCCATCAAGATAATGGACGCGTGCATAAGTGTGTAGTCGCCATGGCAAAAAACCATAAATTGGGCTACGAACTGTTTCCAAACCTGAAGAATAACTAATAACTAATCCGTTAAAGCAATAACATTCCAGCAATAACTTCTACATTTTTATTGTAGAGTTAGAAATAACTGTCCAGCAAAATACATTGAGCCCTTAATATTAAAAGATCTTACTACTTACATCAATTCTACAATAACAAAGGGGCACCATTTTTCGTTTATTCTACAGAAAATTTTAAACTTTCCAACTATTTTCGTACGCTCGTGTATCACTACGGGCTTAGTCGTCGGTATCGAACAAGATTATTTTCTTCGTTTATTCTACACAAAATCAAAAGTACATAAAAGCAATGAAGAAACGGTATATATTTTTTGTTTATTCTAAAATAAATTCCCAACTTTCCATTTACTCTGTATGTACGTGTTTTAACGGGGGTTACTAACCAAGCTAGTTGATCTGAAGTAGCATGACCTGCTTAGCATTTGGGAGGTAATGGGTTTGATACCCGTTATCCTGTATGAGTTTTTTTCAGGGGGTTTTGCTCTTATACGTATAGCGACATGGTCACTGCGTATACGCACATCATGCGCGGCAGTTTATGTGAATACTGGGGTAGCATCTTTCCCCTCAAAAGCCCTCCCGATCCGATCCTTAATCCCACCATGCACACGTACTTAAATGTACGTATGTTAGGAATCCCTGACTGTGGCTGAAGGAGCTTGGAAAGACCAAGCAGCCCGTCCTCTCTCTTGGGAAGGGTATAAAAAACGTTGCCTGTGCGTTTTCATTTTCCTCGGGGGTAACTAGCTTGCTTCATTTGGGGTCTTTAGTTACATTTTGGTCACTCTCGTTTTTACACGTGCATACGAGAATAATTGGAAAGTTAAAAACTCTTTTAGAACACGAAAACGTGTGTCCATTCTTTGTTGCCTTTATTTACTCTCTATTTCAAACATAATTGATGTGAATAGTAAAATATCTAAAATTATTTCTAACTTTACAATGAATATGTAAATGCTATTGTTGAAATATTACTGCTAAGTAGACACAGATAAAAAATATAAAAGCTATTTGATTTAAATTTAATGTACGTATATAATACTTAAACGTCTGCACATCAACTTTTCTTGAGGTTGGAATCGCTAGTTCAATTAAAATATTTACGGTTACCAGATTTATGGGAGAAACTAAAAAAGTGTGTAGTATGAAAATGAACAAAAAGGATATTTAGGAGGTACAATTTAAAATAATGTATGAAAACAAACTAAAGAACATACAGTTACATATCTAAGTTGTTCGAGATTTCTCAAAGAAAGCCGAAAATACCATTGTTGTAATTTTCCACAAGCGTTTCCAGTGTATTCTAGTAACTTCAACAGATTTATTTTTGGACGCTGCAGATTTACTTTTATGTCTGTAAACGGGTGATGTTTACCTCCACTGTATCCTGTTCCACCCTGAAGTGCCCTATCAGTTTTATAAAATGACGGATGATGGCAATCTATAGTTTGTTGGAATGCCTGATTAGGATAATCGTTACCACAATCCCAAAGTAAAACAGGAACATTTATTATTGTTGTTTGAAGTGTATCTGGGAAAGTAATATAATATTTGTGCAGTTCTGGATTAGTTGGTTAGGTTTTTTCAATAGTAAGTGCTGTTCTTACCGTATTTAATGAGTGACGGTAATGGCATCATTCTTCTGGATTTGGTGCACGAGTGTACTGTTTCACAACTGTTACTACTTCATTCAAAACTCTTAAGACATCCATGACACGTAGATTTCACACACCTCCACGATACACCATTATCAATATTGATACGCGTTTTACGATAACGAAATCCATCATTTAGGAGCACATCCTTGTCTTTCTGCGACAATATCTTTTCCATAATTCCCACCTACTTAACCATCTTAACAATCTTTGTAACCCTGTTTAGGTGCTGCACAATTAAATAAAAATTTCATTTTTATTTACAGACTAGTATAATTTAAAAAAATCTCACAGAAATGCAGTTGTGCATTTATAACTTATATGATGGTCATTTACCGTTTTCTGTTGCTTATACATATACTTTTGTACTTGCGTTTACTTAAGTTTTCTATCAATACCTTGTTGTATATATTTTCTAAAAGAATAAAGGTACTTCCTAATCACCCCGTCAGGCACTAGGTGTTTTAAAATCGACCTGGTCTTAAGAAGGTTAGTCTGTAATCCTACATGAATTGAAACAATTAAATGCACGTTTCCATAAATACCTTTACGCAAAATGTTATTCTTTATTAATTAACTGATGTACAGTTTATCTAATCATACAATAATGATGATTTTCATTCATCTACACATATTATGTGAATAAAAATTGTTGGCCAGGTTATTTTGTCGGAGCTGTTTTGTTTACAGGATATTTCCTTGGGTTTATGATGTGGAGGGCCAATTTGTCTAGAAGCTGTTTTCTCAGGGCCCTTTTATCGCCGGCTATTTTGACGCATCATTTAGTTCAAACATAATGAATCGGAATCCAGCCAGCCTAAACCCAGGACCGAGACCAGCTGAAGAGGTGTTTAGACTGTAGTAGACCTAACAGTAGTAATAGTTTTTTATTTCCTTATCAACACATCACTGTTTTGCGATAAATAGTAGATCTGGATAATACTAATTTGAGTAAAAGTATAAATTAAATTCCTCTCACTTGAGTTTCGAGATAAAATCCGAAAGGTCAATTATATCAGCAACCATTAACATAAATCGACCAAATTTGTATGAAGAGGTAACTAGACCTGATGGATTCAAAAATAATTTTTGCAAGGTTCCCAAGTTTATAGTTCTCTCTGTAGGTTAGAGAATTAAGAAAAACATTTAGATAGAATACTCCAATTTTTGTTGTTGCTCTTAGTTGCCTGTGTCAACATTGTTATGAGCTAATATTATGGTTTAGTTACTTGAGCATTTCGATTTTCTCGAAAGAAATAGAGAAACGACACGTTACGGTCAATTATCTTGAAAACGGTCCAGCCAAAATTGTTTAAAAAAGTCAGGTAAATGGAATAAAGAAAATCTAATTATTGAACAAGTAACTACAGCTATAAAAATTTGTAAGAATTTTGGATATTATTTTGTTTGTTACAATAACCATTAATTTTTCGTTTGACTATGTTTCAGATCAAAGTTTTTGAAAAATTATTCATAATAAAAAAATATTTTTATTATGTGTAGGTCGACATATCGGATCTGCTATTTTTAATACTTGTTTATAATATTGCCAACAATATTAATCTTATTTTATATATGGTGATTAGAGTGGAAATTTCCAAATCTCCAACTACGTGGTGCTTTGTGGTAACAAACCTATTAAAATAATTTTTATTTATTATCTTTTTCACTCTCTAAAGTAAATTTTAACTTATTATTACAATTATTAAAAGTATTTAATACCTCTTAAAATTTATTTTGGAGCAGTTTTTTTTTCTATAAACATTAAAGAGGTTACTTTCAATATTTGAAAAGCCATCTATTTTTCCTGTTGAACCGCTTTCAACAGACCTTGGCCGTTGGCCAACAATTGTGCTTCAGCTATGCCAATCACAGTATCCACCACACCCAGCGTTTGTAATCAGCCTTTGTTCAAACTACTTGTCCACTGTGAAAATGAATGAGATTTTTTTAAATATGCACAAAGTAGCCGAAGGAGCTAAGTATACAAAGAAGTATACATAGCAAGATATGCAATATGCCCTAAAGGCCGTATAGGTCAGCGCTCTGCTCCTCTAAAGTTTAAAGTTCCTAGATCGAGTTTGCATTTAGGGAGAGCAGCAATTTCCATAAAAAAATTACACACGGACCAAAGCCTGTTCTCTCATCGGGCGAAGAAAAATTATTAGAACAATGGATAATTTTATCCCAAAAGAAAGGTTTTCCCATCAGGCTTGAACATGTTCAAACATCCGTTAAATCCGTTTCAAACCTGGAGAGGGTTCGTTTGCAACCTTTTTGCGGAGACTCAAACATAACCTTTAGAATGTATACGAACCTAACAGTAATGTTCACTTTTTGTGTCAACGGTGACACTACTCCGCCTATGGTGATATAATACCTGAAGAAAAAGTATCTAAATAATACACCAATGATCCTTTACGAATTTTTAATGGAGACAAAACATTTTTCTACTTATATTCAAAGAAAAAAGGGCCCTTGCACCTAAAGGAATTACGGACCTAACAGTAATGTTCAGTTTTTGTGTCAACGGTGACACAACTCCGCCTATGGTGATATAATACCTGAAGAAAAAACATCTAAATAATATAGTAATGATCCTTCACGAATTTTTAATGGAGGCAAAACATGTTTCTACTTATGTTCAAAAAACAAAAAGGTCCTTGCACCTAAAGGAATTAAGAATGTATACGAACCTAACAGTAATGTTCATTTTTTATGCCAACGGTGACACAACTCCGCCTATGGTGATATATCCTTACCAGAGAATTTCCTCTGATGTACCTCCGTACCATCTACATTGCGTGTTGCAAATAGTGATAACGGATGGATGAAGAATAACATTTTTTATGAGTACATAGCAAATATATTCTATAAACATCTTAAAAAATCAATGCAACTTTGTCCATTTTGCTGTTCGTTGACGGTCATGTTGCGGACTTGACCTATGAATTTTACAAATTGTGCTCAAATTTGCAGGTTGTATTAATTTCGTTGTACTCCAATGCAACAAGGATTCTCTATCCAGCAGACGTTGCCTGCTTTAAGTCGTTAAAGAACGGCTGGAAAAACGAAATATTCCAATGTGGTTACAGAATAACAATTTTCTCCCATACTATAAAAGTAGTCGCTAATCACCGTTAAAATGGTATTAAAACCTGTGGTTTATATCCATGGTCTTTCAATGCCATAAATTATACCAAATTCTTAGGAAAGTTGGACGTGCTACCACTGAAACTTCTATGTCAGAAATCGGAGAAAATTGGTTTATCATATTTCGACTGCAGATGGTAGGGAATACAGTTGATGGCAAAATTAGGAAGAAATTATGTCAAAAAAGATTATAGACTGTTTCACATTAAGTCAGTCTATTCAACAGCCCTGCGCTGAAAACAAAAACAGAGATAATTTACCAGAACTGAACTTACCTAGAAGTGGAGACCATACCAACAGACGTACTGAACTTTACAGACTTACAGAAAATTCCGGGATTGATACATTTGACAATGATTTGGAGGCATCAGTTCACTAAAATTCGAGGATATTCCCGAAGCTTTCGAAAATGATCTTCCGCTTATGCATTCAGCTACGCTAATTAATGACATTGAGATCATCGAAATGCCGGCTGGCGATATTAGAGATAATCAAGTGACTGTAATTGACACAATAGAACCATATATGTTACATATTGAAACGCCCTAAACATCAACGATCAGTCGTCCATTCAAAAAATACTTTTTGTTGCCAAAAATACCAGAACGAAAAGGAAAGAAGAATAGTGAAAGAATTTTGTCTGTATTAACAATTAAACCCAGGCGGAGAGATCACATAAAAATTGGAAATGAAGAAAAACGAGAAAGAAAGAATTGAAAGAAGCAAGGAAGGCTAAATGATTGGAAGCTGAAAAGAAAACAGAGGTGGAAGATGAAATGAAAAGGAACAAGAAAAATAAAGGACTTGCCAAGAAAAATAGTCGCAGAGAACAAACCAGTTTAAAAGAAAAAAAGAACGTCATTCCAACAGGAGACGCCACTGACAGCATTGTGGTAGAAAAGGAAGAATCCAGACGATATTTAGTACCTGAAAGTACCAAATAAATTAATCTTTAATTCTGAAATTAATCCCAAAATCAACATATTATCAGATTTTTTACAAACACTACCATCCACCAAGGTATTTGTTTTGCATGTATTTTTAATATAGGTAACGCAACAAACCTGGTGTTAAATGTGCCTTCTGCACAAGAACGTACCACTTAAAATGTATTTTAGAACAGAATGACAATTACAATGAAAATGCACTGTTTAAATGTCCAACCTTTTCTAACAAAATGTAAGTACCATAATAAAACTCCATTTTTGCGGTTTCACATACCCTTTATCTATCGGTAACGCCTAGCTACCTAATATTAATTATTATGTTTCTTATGTATTAAGTTATTAATAATAATAATATATTATTAATAACATTTATAAAAAATATATATTAGCGGCCAATTACTTTTACTCACCTGGACAATAATTGTGTGGTAGTGGTCAATATCTGTGCCAGAAATATTCAAGTATTACCGTGTAAACAGTATGTTTAGCGTAAACTAATATGACTGTCACCTAAAAGGAGGATGATCCTTCGCTTCTAAGTATAAATCTAGTATAATATTTTAGAAAAATATTAAGTGGTGCAAACTAACATAATTCGTATCCTTAAGAGGCCAATACCTGCCCGCTTTACCCTATTTGTACAAAAAATTAAGATTTCTGTTAACCCTTAACCTGCGATGCCGGTCAGACAGACCGCTACCAGTTTTATAACTACTACATTTCCGGTAATTTTAGAATAATATCGGATGTTACACAGCCGGTAATTCCCTTTACCAAAAGAGTAAGAAGGCGAAATCCCATTACTGGGCGCCAGTATGACCGGTGCTTGTGAGTAGTGTGTTTTAAGGGTGGGGGTCAGTGTGACCAGTATTCGCGAAAAGCGTATTTTAATATTGCTTTATTTGTTGGTTTGGTGTTTCTTTATTTGTAACGTAAGATATTATTTATTTATTCGCAAACCCTATGTGTTTTCAATAAAATTGATATTTTTGTATTCTCCTTTGTTTATAAAAATTAAGATGGAAAATTAATTTCTATTTATTATTACAAAACAGAGCAAGTGCATTTTCTCTTTTCAGACAAAATGGATCTTAGGAAACCACGTACTTCAGAAGGCTATAAGTGCACAGATCTTAATTTTGAAAGGGTCATTCCTGTTCTGGTATCCGATCAGAACAGGTCGTTAATTAAAATTAATTACACTGTAATTAACAAGTAATTTAATTAAATTCGATTCTATCGGCCGGTATCAACATAACGATGCCGCGCCATAGACCGGGCCGAGAGGTCTACGACGACGACGGGTGCCTCTGGGTCAACACCGAGGATTTCCACGGGGACGCCAGCGACTCCAGCGAGATATGGTACGGTTGCAAGCCGGGCAACCTACCATCAACAAGTACCGCCAGCCCGATACCGTCACTTCTGTCCCTTCCGTGGGAGAGCGCCAGAAGCAACGCGCCATCAGCCGCAACCACTCAGAAGAGGAGAAGGCCGAAGAAGACAGCACCTCCCGCAGAAGACGTCGCCCCGCCAGCCGAGGCAACAACAAGAGCAGCACCGCCGCCGCCGTAGCCGCCAAAGACAGAAGAAGTGAAGACCCCTGTCCTGGATCCACCAGCCCCGATGACTTCGTGGCGCAGAAGAAGAGGTCGAAGAAGGCGACCGTCCGCCCGCCTACGCCGCCACCGACGAGCAACGTGTACCACGCCCTGGAGCAGTACACGGACACCGCCACAGCGATGGAGCAGACCGCCGCAGCAGAGACCAGGGAGAAGGTACCCCCGGTAATCCTTCGTCAGAGGGAGAACTGGGTTGCTTTCTCCCGCGAACTCGACTGGAAGAAGATCGCCTTCACCAGGGCCAAGGCGACCTTCGAGGAATCCGGATACAGCCTTCCTCACTCCAGGACCGAGACAGGCTGATGAGGTATCTCGATAAGTGTGGTACGCCGTACCACACCTATCAGGCAAGGAGCGAGCGTCTTGCCAAGGTAGTAATACGTGGCGTGCCCGTAAAGCTATCCGAAGCGGATGTAAGCTCCGATTTGACGACGCAAGGAATTAACACAGTTTCTTGTTTCAGGATGAAGCAGCGAGGCCGAGCGATCCCCCTGGTTTTGGTAAACCTACCAGCGAGGAGGACAAGAAGAGGATTCGGGAGGTGAAGCACGTCGCCCGCCTCCGAGTCACCGTCGAGGACTTGAGGCGGAAATCCGACATCGGGCAGTGTCACCGGTGTCAAGGTTTCCGTCACGCACAGCGTTGCTGCAGGGCGGCAGCACGCTGTGTGAAGTGCGCCGGTGATCACCACAGCAGTCAATGCACTTTACCCCGTACCGACCGGGCTAAGTGCGTTAACTGCGGTGGGGACCACCCCGCAAGCTACCGTGGATACCCGAAGTTCCCTCGACCTCCGCAACGGAAGAAGATGGAAGCACCGCAGCGACCGCCGAAGAGGACACCGCCGGCGCCCTCCTCGACTCGGACCGGAGTCAGCTACGCCCGTGCGACGGCAGGCAAGGCTGAGAAGGCGGAAGTACCGAGAGTGGCTCCCGCCGCTACCGTTACCCCGCCCGATCAATCTGCCTTAGGGTTCGACTCCCTATTGACCTTCCTCGGAGGGCTCAATATGAAGAAGGCCCTACCTGTCATCCGTAAGGTGGCAGAGGCACTCGCTAAGGTGGAATCTGCGACTCACTTGTGGGGGGTTGTCCTCTCACACAGTCAGGAGGTGGCTACTCTTTTAAGGTAAACACGACGGTCCGGATCGAAGTCTGGCGCCCGAGATAAGTATTTAGTATAGATTTTTTACTTAATCTCTGTTCTGTAAATATCGATAGTGTTACACTTTACTAACACATATTTCTTTTTATTCCAGATAAGCAACCTAGCGACAACAGGACAGCCCACACAACGAACACACCAATCCAAAGCATCACCACACAACACCCGCTTCAAATTCACATTCAATAAATTTAAACATCTTTTTTTCTTTTTTTTTATTACCAAAAATTACCGCACCTCATGATTGTACACAATACAATAACAAAAAACAGCGCAACACCAACAACAAGGGAATGACCAGGGCTGAAGAGGAGAAGGACTCCTGAACAGTCCACGATAAGATACATAAAAGCTAAAATAAGTAATTACTAACCATAAACATGAGCAAACTAAAAAAAAAAAAAATTTTTGAAAAACTAATAATAGAGTGGTTTGAAGAGGAAGGTTTATTGTCAAATGACGACCGTAATTCTGAACAAGACGATGCGGACTTCGTTGAAGAGAGTTGCAGCTCATCATCCGAAGAAGACGGAGTTGGAACACAGTGCTCCTACAGTGAAACAAGACAAGGGAAAAAATAGATATTCTTGGAGTTCTGAAGCACCTAATAATTCTGTACGTACCCCACGTCGAAATATTGTAGTAAAATTACCTTCCTTGCGCGCTCCATCTAGAGCACTCGGAAATAATCCTGACAGCCGACTAATTTGGACACAGTTACTTGACGATGGTGAAGGAAATAGTTCACTGGACGAACAAGAAATTGCAGGAAGTCAGAGCAAGTCATAAAAACGACAACTCTACCAATAAATATAGAAATTAGAGCTTCTTTGGTCTATTATTACTTAGTGCAATTTTTAGGTCTGCTCACGAAAATTTATTATCTGAATTCTCAACCGATCCGTATTCAGAGTGACGATGTCTGCTAGAAGATTTGAAAAGTTACTAATTGGTCTCCGGTTTGACAATGCAGATACACGACAGGAGAGGAAAGGACTAGATGGTGCTGATGCTGCAATTCCTTTTATTTTTAAAAAAATTGTTGACAATTGCCAGAAACTGCATAATCCTGGACCTACTGTATGCATTGATGAAATGCTAATATCATTTAGAGGAAAATGCGCCTTTAAAATGTGTATGCCCAAGAGACCAAGAGAGCGAAAAAAAAGAAGAAACATGTCCCAAAGAAAAATAAATCCATGTTATTACCATCATCAATGCATTATTCTAAAGAAACAGATCCAGATAGCGGTTTACCAGAGATTATCGCATTTTATAATTCCACCAAGGGAGGCGTATAGACATGAAGTGTGCTAATTTTACTTCCGGAAGAACTCGTCGTTGGCCTTTGGCAATTTTACATAGAATTTTTGACATTTCAACTGCTAATGGTTTTGTTTTGAATAATTGCTATCCAGATACCGTACCAATCAAGAGGTTTGAATTCATAAAAGATTTGGGAACGAAGCTGATTATGCCTCACATTCAGAAAAGAAGCGAAAACCCTAGACTAGATAAAGAACTGAAGGCCCTCATTACGTCAGTAATTGGAAAAGATGATTCTAACCTGTCAGATACTCTTATCATCTAAAAAGGAAAACATTTTACCAGTGTGTCCTTTGCCAAAAACCGATTTGCCTAGAATGTTCAAAAAAGTGTGCAAATATTGTATTATGACAAATTAATTAAAGATCAATGTTTTGCGTTTTACCACTTGTTGGTATTTCGTGTACTTTTGAGTTATTTCTAATTAAAATGGTTTAAAATATTGTAATTGTTTTATTGAATATAAATTATTTAATGAAACGGATAGCGACATTTTGATATTTGGTCCGAAAGACCAATACTCGCGGATAGCGTGATTTTCGCTAACCTCGCTGGTTAAGAGTTAAACCACTTCAGTGTTACTGGTGATCTAGTTATAGACGCAAATCTACTAATAGCATTAAATTAAGTATACCTACTCATATCATAAATTTTTGCATATCAAATTTAGTGATTCCTAATTTATGGGAAAAATCGTTTGCTATATCATTGTCTAAAGAATTGGAGGACCTTTTTCCTACTAAAATGTTACGTGTGTTGGTCAAAATTCTTAATAAATGACATGAAGATGGGTATTACTGTAATATCTTGGTTAAATGACAATCGAATTATTAATAAAGCATTTAGTGAATCCACAATTAAAAAATGAAGTTTAGAGATAAGTCTTTCAAATTAAATTATTAACAAGCATATCACCAAAGCTCTATTCAGACATTAACAGAATCCGTTACGCTCTCGAAAACCTATGTGTAACGCTAATTTTGATATACGCTAACGAAAATATTTTGTGAGTGTAATAATGTTCAAACATCAAAGATAACGAACTATTAAGACATCAGTGTTCTTTAACAAAGAAATTTTATTACTTTTCGCACCGATATGCATAATGTGGATTTGAGGTTTGTCTGTAGCATATAACTGGCACGTTTCAACACCCTTTTTCGTATGAAATCGTCATTCTTTACGAGTCAATATCGAATATAATAAAAATACACCCCGCTGCTAAATTCAAATGTTGCATGAATATTGTTTGATTTGTAATTGGCGTTTTGTTAATTTTGGTTTCATTATTTGCATCATCAAAAGAATTATTTGTTGTTATGTATTATATTTTTTTAGCTATTAAAGAATTAATTTGTTTCGCACATGAACCTCGCCCCTTATTTTGTAATTTGGTTGTATTACTATTATTAGGTAATGAAGGCATTTATTACTATACTATCATCTTACCTGTGACTGTGACATTTAACAATAGAAGTGCACGTGACAAGTATAACATTTAAGACGTGAAGTTTCATTACTAGTCATGACATGTATTGACCCACCAGTCTGATCCAGGTCAAACCCACGCGAGCACCATATCATTTTTCTAAGAAACTTGAAGCATCGTCTCTATTTACTCGCTTATTTGGAATTACCGAATACGCTCGGGTTTTTTGTTTTAATCAAGTTCCAGTTTACATTTACACTGCGCTGCTGTTTAATCCACCTCTTTTATCAAACATGGATAGAACGTATTTCACCAATAATGCAACAGTCACGCATATAAAATATAGAGGTAATAGCATCAACGTTGCGGATTTTGTGCAATCAATACTTTTGCTAATATAATTTTAGCTTATAACTAATAAAACATAATATATGAAAAAATTTAATGAATTAATGAAAAAGGTTTTCCGGCAAATCGAGAGCGTTATTGATTTACAGCAGCATAATGTGGGTTCAACGTATTTTAGACACATCCAAAATTTGAATGGAACAGATTTTGACCATCTGCTAATTATTTTTTTAACAGAAGAAAAGGGTTTAAATGATTCAATCATTGAGTGATCACTCAATAATAAACCGCAGTTTTATCAAAATTATAAACAGAGAGTAACACTTCGTGAATCGATACGACTGCGGATAGAGCAACAGGACACAAGAACTTTGAAATTGAGGTATTTAATGGTAGTTAAATTTATTTTCTGATTAATTACGTAAATAAACTTGAAACTTGGTTGCTGTCACTGTACACCTTGATCATTAACTTCAGTAAAACAGTTTTGTGTATATTGATTATGTGTATTAAAAACAAAATTAAAATTCATGAGATCGTCAAAACATTATTTTTATTTTTTAATCTTTTGACTTGGTTGTTAGAGTAACAAAACTACTGAGAATTAAAAAAATAGACACACTATGTTAATGATTATTTCAACGCCTACTCAAATAATCAAGCTAACGCGCGTTCTCGCATTGCTATGGTTAAAACTGACCCTCTCTAAGAGCAAAATGTTACGTTATACGTCAGGGTGTGTTCACTAAGCTCAGTGCAAATTGCAATACAAAACGAACATTAACCGAATTAAAAATCAATTACATAAAGTAACCCTACACTAAATGCAGACACAGGAAGAACAAATAAAAATCTATTTATAAATTTTCATCATGCGAGTTGAGACGTATAAGAGCACACAGGTTAAAAATTGTGGAATATTTGAAAACATCATTTTGTTCAGTGTTCGCAAAATTTCATTATACCTAGAAATAAAGAAGGGAAAATCTTGCATTATTTCATGACCACGCCTACTAAAAAATAACTCTTTGTACCCTTTAACTTGAAATATGTCGTGAACAGTGTGTTTTCTGTGTGCAAATAATACTACAAAAACAGCGTTGTTCATGGCTGGAATTGCCCTGGTAAAGTTACAAAGTCGGCAAAAACTGTAATTGTGAAAAAGTTTAGTAGCATAAATGTACCTACTTTGTAGAACTCCTCCACCGTTATACGTTTTGACGTACCTATATAACGCATGATTCACATTAAAATATACTTTTTTATTGGAATTAGATTTTATATAAGCCATATTAACGTTAAATAAATGTAATGCACAAAGACAGTTTGAACAAACCAAAAATTTCTTTGATAAAACATTTTCAAAATAATTTATCCTAAAACTAGTTCATATTGAACAAAAAAGAAATAAAATTTTGCATAACAATAGAATTGTGCACTGTAGCAGTTTATTATTATCTATAATTGAGACTAAGTTTGTAAATAATTTAGTAAGTCAACATGCTTGTCATTCAAGTATTGCAATTATCTGGTTCGTTCGCTACATAAATAGCAGTAACATCCTTAAGGCACTATTTTGAGCAACATAGAGCTGTTTACTAGTAGTTGGATAATTACACATCCATAATTGATTACTGATTTAATAGTTAGTGAGTAGTAAACAAGCTTTAACGACCCCCTAATTTTTACTCTCCGTCAAAAAGTTGGAGATGAAGGTTGTCTCCGTAACTTGACCTTATTTTTATTAAAATACAATTCGGCGCCAATACAGACCTTTATAACTGTCTACAGTTTATGACTCACAAGAAATAATTTTCCTTGTACCTAATATATACAAATCCTTGATATAAGATAATCGTCTAAATTACATGTTTTATCGGACGTCTGCATTTGATATAACACAGATATTAACAGACTAAAGCGTAAATCACCAAACAATATGTTTTACGGATGGTGATAAAACACATTTGCAATCAATCTGCCATTAAAATGAAATTGTAAGAAGAAAGGAAAGAAAATCGTTGAGAGTTTTGGTTAGTAGTGTGACGTTAAAAAACTTCATTTCCTATTCCGTAACACAGATGTGGATACGAGACGATGTTGATACTAATCATAGAACCATAAAAAAAAAAACTTTTGCAATAGATTACATTTATGATAGTTTTAGATTTAACTGGTCTATTTTTTTACAATTCGCCTTTTGGTCCTCTTTCCAAAACTTGATTTTACATTAATTCTCAGAAAGTTAATTAATAATTTTTGTAAAGCTAATTGCAAAAATGACAAGAACATCTATAACAGGTTAAAAATTAAGAATTAATTTATAAGTTTGAAAACTTGTTTAGAAGTGTTTATAATTAATTTGCATTAAAACATTAATTTATTATTTATAATAAACATTCTTTCCATAAGAAAAAAAATTTTAACTACCCCACATAATGTTTATGTCTTGAGCATATCACATCATGCTCTAAAATTTTCTTGAAAAGTTTTTAACTTGTTCCGCACAAAAAATCTTTTGTATATATCACAAAGTTAGACGTTTTTCCGTAGTGTACAAAGATAATCTATATAGCAGTTATGTTAAAAGTATTCCAACAGTTAGTCAGTACATTTCTAAAGAATGATCTAGGACTCTATTTTTGCTAAACTAGAGGAACTGTACAGGTTGTCCCATTTTCGTATGTTTTACGGGGTATCTCGCTACTTTTTAATGAAACCAAAGATGCAATAATCAAATTTGCCATAGCCATCTTAGTTGTTGTGCTACAGGGTGATTTTGGAAAAATTGCATTTTCTGTCATCCTCTGTAACTCTGTTATTGTCAGACATATTAAAAAAGTAAAAGTATTTGTAGATTTTTTTACGTAGAATCCATTGGCGATACTCAGATTTTCTTTAGAGGTCACAGTTTTTGAGATATTGACATAACCTGCTTTTTTAATGGGACACCCTATATATTTTTTAAAATCTGTTTCCCTTGCCAAGAGCTTTTCAAAAATATAGCATAGTCTATATTTATTTTTATAAATAACGTGACAAAATGATTTTTTCTATAATTTACATTGATAAAAACAAAACAATTAATTAATCACAAATATTGTTCAAATTGCAGACCATTATGTCTCCTACAAGTTTCACAAAGTTTATAAATTCTTTTAATAGCATCTTCCAAAATAAATGATTGTCTTCGTAATTCTGCAAAAGCATTTTCCGTTGCAATTTTAATTGTTACATGTTGGCATATTGCCTTGAATAAATTTTATTCTTTAAATATCCCCACAAAAAATCCAAAACCGAGAGATCCGGTGGCCATCGAACAGGTCCATTTGTTCCAATCCATCTCCTGGGAAAACGTTCATTTAGCCAGTTTTGCATTATTCTAGCATTGTGGGCTGGAGCCGCATCCTGCTGGAAGAATATATCGTTCAGTTGAGCCAGTGGAATATCTTCTAAAATGTTCATAGTTTTTTCTTGTAGAATTTGTAAGTACCCATTAGAGTTTAGGTTTTCTTCATAAATCTTGTAAACTATTTTTCGGCAGGAGACATTAAATCCGAAGCTGCCTTGACGCTCTCTAGGAAAAATCACGTGGGTGTTTTCTTGACTCCAAAACCGCGAGTTGTGTCTATTAAGAATTCCCGAACTTGTGAAATGTGCCTCGTCTGACCAAATTATTTTTTTTCAAAATTATTGTCCTGAGTTTTCATACTTATAAACCAATTGCAGAACCCCAATCTACGTTCAGCATCACCAGGGTGCAGATGATGAACAAGTTTATACTTGTAGGGTTTGAATTTATGTTTTTTTTAAATCCTTTGCACTGTTGTTTTAGACACACCGGTCTCTTCATCTATTTTCCTGCACGAGGTTTCAGGAGTGGCTTGAAGAACTGCTAAAACGTTGATCTCTGATTCCTCGTTCTCTTTATTGTAAACTCGGGGTCGAGGTTTGTCAAAACATCCATGTTGGCAAATATTAAATTTTAATTTTTGAAATATTCTTCTGTCGGGTTGTCTTCTTTCGGGATATCTATATGACAAAATAGGTATATAAAATAAATACAAATTCTAAGGTAAAGATTAACTGACCTGTTCAGATATTCTAAGGCCTGGTCTGCGTTTTCACTAGATAATATGAAGCAGGTATTCATATCATATTTCTCAAAGTTTTCAAATTTTTGGTTTCGAGCCATATTAAAAAATAATTAAACAACAACAACAACAAGAACAAGAACGATAACAATAAACAAAAACAACGAATAACAATAAATATCAGCACTAAATTTGGGAAAATGTAACCAAGAATAATTTGAGAGAAGCAGAAACTTCAAAAATCAAATACCTAAGTAATGGCAGAACGTTAATTATTTTGTTTATTGCGTTACCATGGTTACCCACGGCTATCCACTATTATCAATGTAAATTTTAGAAAAAAATCATTTTGTCACGTTATTTATAAAAATAAATATAGACTATGCTATATTTTTGAAAAGCTCTTGGCAAGGGGAAAAAGATTTTAAAAAAATATATAGGGTGTACCATAAAAAAAAAGGTTATGTCAATATCTCAAAAACTGTGACCTCTAAAGAAAATCTGAGTACGCCACTGGATTCTACGTAAAAAAATCTACAAATATCAGTTTTTACTTTTTTAATATGTCTGACAATAACAGAGTTACAGGGGATGACTGAAAATGCAATTTTTCCAAAATCACCTAACCTAAAAAATAAGCGACATACCCCGTAAAACATACGAAAATAGGACAACCTGTACAAAGACTGTACACTAAACAAGAATTCGAACCAAAGACCAATGCTACCACTCATTAAAATTAAGAAATTTTTGGTTTAGTCATCGAACTGAAAAGATCACAAAAGGTCACAGGGTTATTGAAAAACAGAGCGTTTTTTTTTAATTTATACTGCATTTACAGGTTAAAAAAAAGTTTTCCCATCCTATAGCTAAAAATATGCGTCAAAAATTAATCATAAGCCACAAACAAAGGCGGAGAAAGAAAAATTTACGTATAAATATTGAAAAGCTTAAAACTTTGCACACTTTTGAGTTCGCTTTTTTCATTGAGAGATGAATCTTTTATAACTGTTATTTCTACTCAATGTTCCTACTTGAATAAAAACTGAAATATAAACACAAAGCAACTTTAAGAAACATATGTATTATCTGACATATAATCAATAAATACTTCAAGCTAAATTCATTCATGGAAAATCCCCGTTCCTAAATAAATAAAACACAGAAAGAGAAATTTTAATACAGATTCCACTTAATTAACTTAAAAAAAATGTTTGGGATAAAATGAAAAGTATTAAAGCATAAAACAAAATAGTTTAAGTAGGACCCTTGTAATCAGTTTAGAGGAAAAAACAGCCTTGAAAGAGATTTGTTAACCACGTCGAACGAACAATAAGAAGTACTTATACGTAAACTGTGCTTGACCTGATTAAATATTAGAAAAAGAGAGTAAGTATACAATGAGTGAAAATTTAAGATGCAGAGCATGCGAAAGGACCTAACTAATCCAAAACTGCTGGGATCAATATTAATACATCGTCGAGGGTGTAATTATTGTACTAAAAATAGATTGCTTACTCAATGAAACTTTGTAAAGGAGATTAACAAATAATGTACTGTTATTCTATAGTACCATTCAGATTGGAAAGTTTCATGTCACATTAATAGACAGATTTTAATACATGTTCAGTTGTTGACTGTAACATCTTATCGTCACCTTAATACTACAACTAGGTAATTTGAAAGACACATTTTTGTTAAACCCGGCTTGAAAATTTGCATAAAAAGCACAATGCCACAGATAATAGTCATTTTATTATATTCTTGTGTGTGGTTGCTGACTAAATGAGAAATGGCATATATTTTGGATTTTATATAGAAAATTTTCTTATATTGCCAATTTTTTGAAAAAATGAGATATTTATTTGTTACACTGACTTTAAATTATATTTAAAAGAAGTTATCTACATTTATACTTCACAATAAAACAGAGAAAGCGCAATTAAAAGAGCTTTTATTCAAAGCAAACTTATAATAATTCGAAAAATAAAGAAAAAATGAAACACATTATTCGTTGTCAGAATCTGTGTCGCTTTCCGAAAATTTCTGCTGTTTAGTTCCACTTGCTTTGGTGTCTCCCTGATGTGGCAGGTTTTCATAAAATGGGCGGTGTTCCGGTCCTAGTGCTGGAGGGGATAACGTAAATAAAGAATTAAAATTGTTCTATTTCGCGTCACGCTGTCTGCAAGCAGTTCAGTGAGCATCGCGGCTAACATAGTAAACGTACTTTGTTAAAGTTTTACGTGCGTACGTTCTGCTACCTGCGTCGTTTTCACGATGGCAGGTAGAGAGCCACCGCCCCTGAAAAGGAACCCGTACGCTCTGCGGAGTCGTAACGATGAGCAAGTGTTCTACGCGCTACCCGATGGCTTCTTCGAGACCGAGGAGAAGCTCTCGTACGAGTACCGGCACTTCAACGAGGATGTTCGCAGGAAGATTCAGAAGAAGAAGAAGAAGCCCAAGAAATTGGAAGAAGAGGTGGCTGCTACTCCGCTCCAGCAGCTCCAATCAGCGATGTTGCAGAAGAAGAACCTCCACCGTCCGACGGGTTCCGGCTCCAGAAGAAGAAGCCGAAGAAATCTTCAGAGACCGCCCGACCACGCCCACAACGGTCATCAACGCGTTCGAGGCCCTTGCTGACACCATGGACCGCCCGGACGTAGAAGAGCTTTCGCTGCCAGGGAGGGTTCCGCCAGTAATCCTTCGCGAGAGGGAGAACTGGGTTGCTTTCTCCCGTGAACTAGACCACCGAGGGATCGTCTTCACACGCGTGAAGGCAATCGCCGAGGGATACCGGATCCAGCCTGCCACTGCCAAGGACCGTGACAGGCTTATGCGGTATATGGATAGGCATGGTACACCGTACCATACCTATCAGGCAAAGAGGGAACGTTTGTTCAAGGTGGTTCTACGGGGAATACCCGTAGAAATCTCCGAGGCTGACGTTACCTCTGAGCTGCAAAAACATGACGTTAACATCAGCGCTTGTTTCAGGATGAAGAAACAAGGCAGACCGATCCCGCTTCTGCTGGTCCAGGTGCCAACGGAAGAGGACCTCAAGAAGATCCGGCTGGTGGAGTACGTGGCTCGCCTACGTGTCTTCACTGAAGCTTGAGGCGGAGTCCAGGCATCGGGCAGTGTCACCGGTGTCAGGGATTCCGTCACGCACAGCGTTGCTGTAGAGCGGCGGCACGCTGTGTCAAGTGTGCAGGACACCACCACTCCAGTGAGTGCACCAAACCCCGTACGGACCGGGCAAGGTGCGTAAACTGTGGTGGTGATCATCCGGCCAACTTCAGGGATGCCCGAGGTACCCGCGTCTCCCTCAGCGTAGGAAGACAGAAGCTCCACCGTCACGTCTCCCGCAGCGGAAGAAGTCTGAAGATTCACAGCGACAGAAGAGGACACCGCCCACAGCGGCACCCTCTCTAGTCCGCACCGGCGTTAGTTACGCCAAAGCGACGGCAAGCGGCAGCGAGATGGCTGAAGTAGCGGATGCAGTGAATGCCGCAGATGTGAAAAAGCCCGCTTCACCCGCTTTAGGATTCGACGCTGTTCTTGGCCTCCTCGGAGGTTTGGATATGGCGAAGGTCCTACCTGTCATCCGAAGGGTGGCAGTGGCCTTAGTTTCGGCACAAACTGCAATTGACCTGTGGCGAGTAGTCCTCACACACGGTCAGGAGGTGTTTGCACTTTTTGTGTAAATATCTCCGGAACGGCGATGAGTAGGGATGCCGGGATAAGTATAGCTAACTGTATCAATATAATTAACTTACATATTAACACAATCTACAATTCACTACTCAACTCATTTCAAAACACCACATATATAAAACATAAAATTCATTTATCAATACAATACTAAAAATACTAATAATTATTTCCATTCCAAACAGACAACACCCGCAAGAAGCTATGCAGACCACCGGTATCCCAACCATTTTGGTGCTCCGAGGGACCAGCCTCCTGCTTCCAAGGAAACACCGCCCACCCACCCACGAGTCCCGCCCACAACATCCACTAGATTAGGAATAAAATACTACTCAATTAAGTAACGTAACACACTAACATGTTTTTTTTTCTTTTTTTTGCCTAGCTAATAAGTATAACATGTTATAATCTTATAAACAACGAAATGTAACTAATTCAAAAAAACTATGTAATCAACCGCCTGCGCAGCCGACTGAAATTATTAACCCCATATATCAACTATTGTACCACTAATTAAATAAACGTGTTTGAATTTGAATTTAAAAATTTGTTCTATTTCGCGTGGAACGGGAATTAGAGACTTGTATGAGGTTTTAGTGTCTCTGATAATAGTACCTTCTGAGCACTGGCACGTGTTCCCTTATTATAACGTATGCTAAGTGGTTTGCTTTTTGTGAAATTCAACCAGCATATTTTTTGCCAGCCGACTGGTTTATGATAACCATATGGCGCTCTAGATGAGATTTCCAATCTGTTATGTTTTCATGGGTAACTTCATGAACATTGTATGATTTGTCACCTTTACTTCTGGCACATCGGGCAATTGTTCGCCAATACGCAGGCCAGTTCACCTTACCTACTCTTTTCTGTTCTGTCGTTATGGCCGAATGCATAGAATCGCATTCCATTTCGCTATGGCCCACAATTAGAATTTTAAGATAAATGGTTGCTACATTGCAGCAACAAATTTGTTTAGATTCTGATCACCGTATTGGTTAAGGCAGCTTGCTATCTCACAACTGCCTCGTTTTCCTTGTACTTCACTCCATATGAAACAGTCTCCTCGTTTTGTGTTAACGTCGTATATCGTAAAATTAAACGGTTTAAATCGTTGCTCATAAAACAAAGCATTGTTTGTTACGTCAGTAGGGGACAAGAGAATTTGCTGGAGATTAAAATCATAACTCAAAAGTGTTTTGCTTGCTCTTTATCGTTTGATCTTTCAGTTCTGGCCCTGTCTTTTGCCAAAAGATGCAGTCATATTCAGCTTTAGTTGCGTGCTTATCATTCCCGGGAGTATTGTACGCCATGCATATGAGTAGTAATGGGACATTTGTCGCCGCCATTTTGTTTTTTGTGACGTTGTTTGATTTTGGGGTTTTCCCAGGGCAAGACCATGGACTTGGTCTTGGGCATTTTCAATGACTTATTTTCGTATTTTGATGTTGAGGCTGACTTCAAGCTTGGTATTAGGGAATTTTTTAAATAACATGTTTTCATATATATCTATTAATATAACACAAAGTAAGTTATAAAATAAATATAAATTTATATATACAATATATAAAAAATATGAATCTATAGCGATTTTACATTGAAGTCAACCTCCAGCATTATACATACAAACAAAAAATCAAAAGTCGCAATACAGTGGTTACGTTGGGTGGAACATTTACAACAAGTGACCATACAGCATGCCGGAAAACCAGGCCAATATTGACTCAAAGCTGAATGTAGACACATCCATAATAAAATACTTATCTTTTTTGGGCTTTTTAATGGTGTATTTTAAATTATACAATATAAACGTTTCCATAACACTTACAGTGATCTTCGTCAGTAGTAATATCTGTTAAAATCGTTAAAGATGTTGTAAACAATTTTATCAAAGTTGAAAAATTAAAACATAAACATCAGCCTGCTATCAACATAACAGTTTCAGAAACGTATAAAGCCAACTATAGAATTAAACTTTAGTAAAGAATAACTAGGTCATTAAAAATTAAATATTGTTAAACTGTCTTAAAGATGACAAATCAGAACACTCTCTAACGGCGAAATAGGTTTTGGCATCTTATAATTAAAAAAAGGCATAATAATACGTCTTAATTTTGATTTTAATTTTGACTTTTGGTAACTTTAGGTTTTTGCTGTGTTTTTCCTAGACCTTGTAGCAAATGCTTTACCAATTATATGTTAAATTACCACAGCACTATAATTTAACATAAGTATTTGAAATTAAGATTAAAATTAAAAAATTACAAAAAACGTTCTGCATTATGCTTTTCATTGTTAATAACACTTGCACTTATTGACAAAGATAACGCTTGGTTAGATTTAACTGGATTATTTTATTTGATGTTATGTTTATATTTGTGAATGCTTCTATTATTTTGAAATTGAAGTTTTTCACAACTTTACACTTACATCATAACTTGATTAAATTTTGTTAAATGTGTTTTTTGGTTGACGTTTTTCATTGTTAGCTTTCGCCGTTAGAGAGTGTTTTGATTTGTCATCTTTAACACAGTTTAACAATATTTAATTTTTAATGACCCAGTTATTCTTACTAAAATTTAATTCTATAGTTGGCATTATACGTTTCTCAAATTGTTATATTGATAGCAGGCTGATGTTTAGGGTTTAATTTTTCAACGTTGACAAAATTGTTTACAACATCTTTAACAAGTTTAACAGATATTACTACTGACGAAGATAACTGTAAGTGTTATGGAAACGTTTATATTGTATAATTTAAAATACACCATTAAAAAGCCCAAAAAAGATAAGTATTTTATTATGTATGATAATGGTGAAAGTTTACATTTTCAAAAATACATCCATGTTTGTCCCAAACGAAAACACGGCGGCGCGATCTCAGTTTCTACGCGAGCGTGGTTATAATTTAGTGGAAATGCGTGAATGTGATTTTAAAAAACTAAGAGCATTTATATAGGATCTAGGCGGCCAAGATGACGAACCTTTAACTCCACGAGACGCGTTTTACGGTGGTCCCACTAATGCCAGCAAACCCTATAATGAGTGTGACGGTATTAGTGAGAAAATAATATACTATGACGCGTGCTCATTATACCCTTATTTAAATAAATACTCTAAATATTCTGCAGGTCATCGCAAAATTCATGTAGGTTTAGATTGCAAGAACATTTCACTGGACACGGTGGAACGTTTAGTTAAATGTCGAGTACTATCGCCCTCTGACCTCTATCATCAGGGTGGACTGTTTAGTGGTTACATCGATAATTTCCTGAAACTCAAACAGGAATGTTCCGGGTGGCATAGTCATTGTACATCAGAAGGCGAGCAGACGAGATACATAACACAATATAACAATAAAGAGGGAAGTCAGCTGGACGAAAAGAACATTAAGAAATATCCCGGCCAAACTAATTTTAAACTCTTTTTGGGGTAAGTTTAGCCAACGTGAAAATTTAACCCAGATTAGCATTGTATCGGAACCGAAGGACTTTTTCAAATTGTTTACGGATCCTTTGGTGCAGGTACAATCCGTTATTCCTATTAATGGTAATGTGGCAATTGTAAATTGGGATAGACCTGAGGGTGAGGCCAATGCTCTAAAAACTATTAATGTGTCCATATACGCGTACATGACAGCTCATGCACCTTTAGAACTATATAGTTATCTGGAGAAGTTGGGTCGTCGCGTTCACTATTATGATACACACAGTGTCATATTTGTGGCGAAACCCGACGATTTGAGTCCAACTTGTGGAGATTTTCTTGGTCAGATGACGGACGAGCTGGAGACGTACGGCGAAGGAAGTTTTCAACCAGTGAACAGACAATTACATCGGTGTGTAAAGTGAAGAGCATTACATTAAACTATAAGAACTCTCGTGATATAAACTTTGAATATGGTGATTAGCATTAGTGAAGACTCTCTTTTTGTATATAACGATGAATCTAAATAGTTTGGGCATAAGGAATAAATAAAAACGAATAAAAAGAGAGATTATTTAATTACAAACTCTATCTCATTGCGGATGAGCTCCAACTACTGGTCTGCGTGTTTTCGTAATTTGCGGGTTTGCGTGTTCTCATTTTCGCGTTAGCGTGTTTTCGTGTTTGTGTTTTTTCGCATTTTGCGTGTTATCGCGTTAGCGTGTGTTTGGTTTGCGTGTTTTCGTGTTTGCGTGCGTTCGTGTTAGCGAGTGTTCGTGTTTGCGCGTTTTCGTGTTTGCGTATTTTCGTGATCTCGTGTTTTCGCAGTAGCGTGTTTTCGTGTTTGCATGTTTTCGGGTTAGCGTGTTTCCGTGTTTGCGTGTTTTTGCATTTGCGAGTTTCACATTAGCGTGTTTTCGCTTTTGCATGTATTTGCGTTAGTGTGTTTTCGTGTTTTCGCGTTAGCATGTGTTTCGAGACAGCGTGTTTTCGTGTTTTGCGTGTTTTCGTGTTTAGCGTTAGCGTGTTCGTGGTTGCGTGTTTTCGCGTTAGCGTGCTTTCGTGCTTGCGTGTTTTCGCGTTAGCGTGTTTTCGTGTTTGCGTATTTCTCGCGTTAGCGTGTTTTCGTGTTTGTGTGGTTGCGTGCTTTCGCGTCTGCGTGTTTTCGTGTTTTGCGGGTTTGCGTGCTTTCGTGTTGCCGTGTTAAGGTATTGTCGTGTTTCCGTGTTTTCGTCTTTTCGTGTTTTCGTGTTTTGCGTGTTTTCGTGTTTGCGTGCTTTCGCGTTAACGTATCTTTTCGCGTTAGCGTGAGTTCGTGTTGGTGTGTTTATCGCGTTAGCGTGTTCGTGTATTTGCGTGTTTTCACGTATGCGTATTTGCGCGTTTGCATGTTTTCGTGTATTCGTGTTTTAGCGTTTTCGTGATTTCACGTTAGCGTGTTTGCGTGTTTCTCGTATTAGCGTGTTTGCCTGTTTACATGGTTGCGTGTTTTCGCGTATGCGTGGTTACGTGGTTGCATGCTTTCGCGTTAGCATTCGTGTTTGCATGTTTTCGTGTTTGCGTGTTTTCGCGTTTGCGTGTTTTCGCGTTTGCGTGTTTTCGCGTTAGCGTGTTTTCGTATTTTCCTGTTTTCGCGTTAGTGTTTCCGTGTTCGCGTTTCTCGTGTTAGCGTGTTTTCATGTATACATAGTTGCGTGTTTTCGCGTTTGCGTTGGTCATGTTTTCGCGTTATCGTGTCTGCATGTCTTCGTGTTAGTATGTTTTCCCGTTAGCATGTTTTCGTGTTTGCATGGTTTCGCGTTATCAGGTTTTCGTGTTTTCGCGTTAGAGTGTTTACGTGCTTTCTTGTTTCTCGCGTTAGCGTGTTTTCGTGTTTGTGTGGTTATGTGTTAGCATGTTTTCGTATTTGCGTGTTTTCGCGTTAGCGTGTATTCGTGTTTGCGTGTTTTAGCGTTAGCGTGTGCTCCTGCTGGTGTGTTTCTCGCGTTAGCGTGTTCGTGTGTTTGCATGTTTTCACGTATGCGTATTTGCGCGGTTGCATGTTTTCGTGTTTTCGTGTTAGCGGGTTTCTCGTGTTAGCGTATTAGTGTGTTTTTGCATTAGGGTGTTTGTGTGGTTATGTGTTGTCGCGTTTGCGTGTTTGTGTGTTTTCCTGTTAGGGTGTTTTGGCGTTAGCGTGCTTTGGCGTTGGCGTGTTGCTCGCGTTAGCGTGTTTTCGTGTTCGTGTGTTTGCGTGTTTTCGCGTATGCGTGTTGGCATGTTTTGGCGTTAGCGTTTTTTCGTGTTTGCGTGTTTTCGCGTTAGCATGTTTTCGCGTTAGCGTGTATTCGTGTTTGCGTGTTTTCGCGTTAGCGTGTGTTCGTGCTGGTGTTTCTCCCGTTAGCGTGTTCGTGTGTTTGCATGTTTTCACGTATGCGTATTTGCGCGGTTGCATGTTTTCGTGTTTTAGCGTTTGCGTGGTTTCGTGTTAGCGTGTTTACATGGTTGCGTGTATTCGCGTTTGCGTGGTTGCACGTTTTCGAGTTAGCGTTTTTTCGTGATTGCATGTTTTCGTGTTTGCGTGTTTTCGCGTTTGCGCGTTTTCGCGTTAGCGTGTTTTGGTGTTTACATGGTTGCGTGTTTTCGCGTTTGCGTGGTTGCATGTTTTCGCGTTAACGAGTTTTTGAGTTTGCGAGATTTCGAGTTTGCATGTTTTCCCGTTAGCATGTTTTCGTGTTTGTGTGGTTATGTGTTGTCGCGTTTTCGTGTTTTAGCGTTTGCGTGTTTTCGTGTTAGCGTATTTCTCGTGTTAGCGTGTTTATATGGTTGCGTGGTTGCGTGATTGCATGTTTTCGTGTTTGCGTGTTTTCGCGTTTTCGTGTTTTCGCGTTAGAGTGGTTTCGTATTTGCGTGTTTCTGTGTTTGTGTTTCTCGCGTAGCGTGTTTTCGTGTTTACATGGTTGCGTGTTTTAGTGTTTGCGTGATTGCATGTTTTCGCGTTATCGTGTTATCGAGTTTGCGTGTTTCCGCGTTAGCGTGTTTGCATGTCTTCGCGTTAGTGTGTTTTCGCGTTAGCGCGTTTTCGTGTTTGCGTGGTTGCATGTTTTCGCGTTAACGTGTTTTTGAGTTTGCGTGTTTTCGTGTTTGCATGTTTTCCCGTTAGCGTGTTTTCGTGTTTGCGAATTTTCGTCGTCTGTGTCTATGACTGTATATGTGACTGCGTCTGTGCCTGTGATTGTGTTTATGCTTGTGCGTTTGTGAGGTAAGATAGAGTGGGACGAAAGAGGTAAGTGGGGTGTGAGAAGCGAGTGGGAGACGAAAGCGGCGAGGTGGCGACAGAGGCAAGAGAGGTCTGAGAAGCGAGACAGGCGAGAGGGAGACGAGAGAGACGACGGGAGAGTCGGGTGAGAGAGAGACGACAGGGACCAGAGAAGCGAGAGAGAGAGAGAGAGACGTGCACGGTCAACATCTATTACACGGAGCATTCATTAGTCCATACACCACTAGGTCGCTCCACAAATTCAAATCTCGCAACAAGGTGGCCAAGATCGGAGGGCTCAGATCCTAACGAATGTTCCAATACCTGTCTTATAAGTTAGTATTAAGGCCCTCTTAGAATACTACTTCCGGCCAAGAGGCCGCGACAGGAGGGCGCAGACCCTAACACACGTTCCTACACCTGTCTTACAGGTTAGCACTAGTGCCCCTTACTACAAAATTTCAAATTTCCCGCCGAACAGATTTTGGTTCTGACCTTGACTAGATCCAAGGTCAAATCCATGTGCAAGCCCAAGGCTAACTCCAATGCCAAGCTTGGGGTCAGCCTCAAGGTCAAAATACGAAATTAAGTCATAGAAAATTCCCAAGGGTAACTCCAAAGCCGAGCCCAATGCCAACACCATGACCTTGCCCTGGGAAAACCCCAAGATCAAACGACGACCCAAAAAACAAAATAGCGGCGGCAAGTGCCCCATTACTACTTATATGCGACATTGGTCTTTTCTTGGGCGATGAAACCCTAGATTGTATTCCTCCGTGAAAACATTTCTATATATGGCTAGACTAGAGGTTTCACACTTGTTTTCTGTGCATAAATCTGTCAATGTGTTTTCTTATGCTGTCCAAGGATTCAGAAGAAGTAATTTTCTTTACGTGCCGGCCTCTATTGTCCCCTTTACTGGTATTTTCTGTTGTTCGCTTTGTCATAGCAATATCTACAACACCTTTGCGAATTCCAATTGTACTTAGGAACATGGTCTTAAATACTTGGATTCTGTCGTTGTATAGTGGTAAATAAAAAACCACAGTGAAATTTCTACTCGAGTATGTTGATGTGGTGCTTCTTTTTATAACTTTATCTGCGTTAGAATGAATCGCGTTTCCTCTCATACGTCTCTAATTTATAAGTCTTCGACAAATCGCCAATCTCACTTCTAGTGAAAATTTATGATTACACTTCATTTGCATCCGCATGGATCTTTCATGGCAGCACCATGTACAGGTTTTCCTCTAGACGAAACATAGCTTTCTCCACATTGTTGTCTCTTCTTCGAAACATTTCTTTTCCACGTTTCGAGACGGCTTAATTGTTTCCTAGGATTAGCAGTGCGTGAAGGCATTTCTTCCATACCTTCCAGCTCCCGTTCTTCGTATAAGGGCTTGGAGTTAACAACTTCATTTTCCATTACATACTGTAAAGTGGCTCGCTTTGTAGAGTCCACATCTTAATGATCGTCTGATGATGGTTCATATTCAGAGACTTTGGGAGAAAAAGTCTCAACTTCTGATTCTGAAGCAAAATAAATGTCAGTAATAATATCTGCATTTGACGTAGAACGCACTGGCTAATTTTCAGGGGCTCGTTCTCCAGCGTAAAATCTGTAATGAATTTTTTTTGACATACAGCAGGTCTTATAAAACAAATTTAATGTCGAATTAAGCTAATTACGAATTAAGTAAAACAAAAGTTCATCAAATTGATGGTGTTTATAGATATAAGTGCATTAGAAAACAAAATCCCATGCCTTTTTGTTTTGCTTTATTTGTGATCAGCGTAATTTGATGTTAATTTGATTTATAAAACCGGCTGTTAGTACTTTAATTACGTGTGATAACTGATGATTAAAAACATATTTCACATGTTTTGCTAACATAGACAGATCGGAACAGAAAATTATTATCAAAGATTTTAAAACATAACCTCCAAATTTTCAAGTTGCAAAATATATTTGTGTTAAAAAGTATTCAGAATAACTATTTAATACTTACTTGTTTGAAACTCTAAATTGTAAAGAGCGGCTTCAACAATTTTTTTCCCTCTGGAACTCATAATTATTACAAAAAAACCACACAACGAGTTCTCACGTGTTTATCATGAATAAGAAGACGCACAAGTAGATAACTTGCCTTCTAAAGGATTTTCAAGTGTATAAAACTAGGTAACTCAAGTTGGATAGTTGTAGCACCCAACAACACCGAACTGTTAGATGTATCGGCCCACGGCGTACTCTATACCAGGCGGGAATATAGGAGTGGGAGGCTTGACGTCACTAGGTCTAGAATTTTAATGAAATGCATGCAGTAGCATATAGAAATCGTTTAGGCTTGACCAACAAATTCTAATATCTCTCGAAATATGATTCGCATGTGCCATGTACCGGATTCTCGAAACACCTGTCATAGTACTACTTTATTTAATGTTACAAAATATTGCATTGTATAATTATAAAAAATTACGAAACCTCTATAAATCAATTGTGAGCGTCAAAAAAGTTTAATATAATAGCGAAAATGTAAAGCATTGCAATAAAAGTCTGATTAATTTACTGCAATTGCAGTTACATATGTGTAAAAAAAAATACATGGATATGTTACTAATTTTAAGAAATCTGGTTGATTAATAATAGGAATGGAATTACCAGCTATTTATTACAGTTTCTATCAATTCATGAAGAGATACACCGTCCATGAAACATGCTGTTTGTTTGCAAATCACATAGTATTGTTATGTCTAGCTACAAAAAATTAAGAAATAATGTAATTACAGACCGCAAAACATGTTTAGCATCAAAAAGAAAATTAAAAATATTGAAATGAATTCCCGACATTTTTCTTATTCGTGTTACATTAATATAAAGTACACCGTGATCGGCCACGTACGTCGCAATGGAGGAAACTAGAGTTATCTAGTTGTAGCATAGAGCAGACCATTCCAAGTAGAGTACCTCCGACTAGATAACTCAATCGGTAAATTGTGAGTTACCTAGTTGTAGTATTAAGGTGACGATATCATTGTATTATATTTTCAGTTATTAACAGAACTGTGAACTATGATTAAGTTAAGACAACAGCAGATACAACTTTAATATAAATTATAGATGCTTAAAAGTAAATCCGACCTCAGACACAGAGAATATTTTAGTTTATGAAACATAGAGAATATTTTAGTTTATGAAACACATCGTTGACGCAATGGAAAAGGAGGATTAAAGTTGGAAATATTTTCCTCAGTAACCCTGCTTAATAAATATGGTTTTATAATGAATGATTAATAATGTCACAACTTTAAAAGCGTGTTTGACAAATTGATCAACAAGCAAGAATTTTGCTCACAAGAAAAAATCTAAAGACCTCAAAAATGGTCTAGATACAAATTAACAGAATTATCAAACTCATAAAACCATTCGTTTCTTTAATCATTTATATCATACAACTTTAAAAAGGTTCGATTCCAAAAAAAAATAAAGTTTTGTCTCAGGTCAGTAATGCGTTATTTTTAATAGTTGAACCAGCTTTAACTCTCACTATATATTTAAAAAATAAATTTCAAAATCAAACATAATTGTAAGTGTTATCGAAACGTATAGCTTTGTGTAAAACATAAACACTGAAACCGTTAAAAACTAAAGCTAAGTATTTTAATTATGTGATTATAAAATTTTATATAGCACCATTTTATATATAAGCACAACTGATGTGCACTAAACAAGAGCAACCTATACAGAAATCTGTAATCAGATTTAAAGGTAAGTCTATTTATAAGATTAACAAACGATTCATTCTTAATTCGATTTAAGGAAAACTCAAGCATTGATCATGTTAACCTCTATAATTTTTAAATGTTAAGCGAAACCTGCCTAGTATACTGTATCAAGTTTCACTGTAACCGTATGCATAAAAATACGTGACTTATCTCGACTTTCACAGCATCATGTGAAACAATTTTCAATTTCTAAGTATACAGACATAGATATCTATCTAAAAACATACAATTTATAGCTGCTTATAAAAATTGGTACGTTTCGTGCATAAAAAAAGGGTAATAGTGCAGTAAAGTCTAAATGGAAAGTAATTTGCCTTTTTTATGTTTCTGATGCCAACCAATTTACATTATGCATAAATGAACATGAATCATGTCAATTAGCAAAAACTTTATGATTCAATGCAAAAAAAAATATTTTGTATATGTAATAAAATACTAGGTAATATTCTAAGCGTTATTGCCAAGAACGTATGAAATATTAAACATTCTCTTGAATAGCGTTTTCTGCCTTGACAACGTTCGATATTTCATGACGTCCTTTGTAGGCTTACAATCAATGTTACTATTCAAATGTCTAACCAATTCCACAACATAGACACTATTTATCACGAAAAGATTAAATAATACAGGAAAACATAAATTCAATGAATTATGAATATGGAATGATGACGACATTTGCCTCAAAAAAGATATTTCTTTTGACGTAAGTAGAAAAATAAATAGTAATAGTAGCTGACTCTTGTTAACATTAGGTTACACTATAGTTTTTAATAAATGCAAAAATAAAAGAAACATTTGGATTTCCATTGATAAAATCTTGAATGGGAAAATCTGCATCACTAGTGGTGATTTTTTATTACACGATTTTGATTGTAATTACGATCATAATTAAAAAAAGTCGCACTGATACAAATTTGTACCTAAGTGTGACTAAAAGATATTTAATTGTACTTGCCATTGATAATAAAAACTATCACATTTAATTAAAGAGAATGTGGTTTTACATTACTTTTCTAATTACTAATCACCAAAACCTAGCATCGGAAAATTCTAGAAATTCAATGCACGTACACTTTTAGGTTACATCACTATTCATACGATATTCTGACATCTCATATTAAATATCCATTTCATATGTTATGGAGGCGAATACGAATATAAACATTTTAAAGCGTATAAAAGTAATAATAAAAAATAAGCGAGTGCGACAATATCGTTTTTAGTTTAGATGTTCGGATATATGAATGTTCCGTACTATAAATTTTTGGAACAAGGTTAATGCAATCAAATAAGCATTAGACACAGAAAAAAATCAAATACCTGAACTAGTGGTAAATTATGAAAAAGATTAGTATGAATGAAGTAGTTATAAATAAATAATTTGATAAGAAACCCACCTGCATTGAGGTTTGTAGGAATGATCACATGGCACCTTTTCTAACATTGAAGACAGGCGGTTTCATGGACAATGTACGATGCACAACAGCGAAAGCACTGCAGATACGGCAAAATACTAAAGCAGTTTATATGTGTGCGGGTGGTTAGATTGCCTTGCTAGTAAAAGTGATAAGCTCGGGAGGGATTGTGAACGGACCTTACAGTCACCCCTATGCGACAGAACAAATCGATATCAAGGAATGACCCACAAAAGTTAGCAGCAAAAGCGAGGCGTTAGTTCCACTAGGATCTATCACCTTGTGGGGTATAAAGCCACTTTACTTACATCAACTTTCTTTGTTATGAATATATGTCCCTGAAAAATCATGTGGGATATTAGTCTTCATTTATTGCTAGTTGTAGTACACAACGTTGCGTATATTCTTGCAGCTTTGGGACGAAAACAAAGTACACGCCGATTTACACTCACGTTCGCGATTGCTGCTGGGGGACATGTCTCGAATCACACGTGGGCCCGTGCCCCCAGCTGCATCCCAATCTCTTGTGCGATCGCCATTTTCTTTAGAGTGCAACATCCATCTTGTCGCACGGAGCTCTGGGAAGACTTTGGAGGGGATACTTTGCGTCTCCGTTACCACTTGCCTGCAGACTTTTTAATTATGCAAAAGCATTTCCTACGAAATAAATGTATACGGAAAATTATTACAGAATAGATCACCGTTTTTTTAAATATAAAAAAATAAAGTTCTAGATTAAATGTTACAGGGAAACGAGCAGCAATAGAACTGAAACCTCCGTATTTGGCGCGCTGCGGATTTTTGCATTCAAAATTCTTATGCGCACGCGGTAGAGCTTTTTGGCCCTACGCCTGTGCAGTCCTATTACACCTGTCCCTAACCCTTTCCAGCACGACTTGATGGCGCGTTTGTGACGTCATAAGGTCAGTAATGTTGCGGAAAGCGTAGTCATAGAGACGCTGCTGTTGTATACGGTTCTCAGACGTTTCTATATCGGCGCAGATCAATAGTTTATTTAAGGGTGCCAACGACACTAACTACCCACTTGTAGTACAAACAATATATGTTAGAGTACACCACCATACAATATCGCAAATTTTCATTTTACTGCAACAAGTTGCAGTTAGGTTCACATTAACTACACGCACAGAAACTCTTTCCTTTAACTTCTTTCATTAATTACTCACAACGTAATATATTAATATAAATACAAAAATTATATAAACTTGTTTAATAGTGATAAAGAAGTAATCTTTCATATTACAACTATAATGATACGACTGTAAACATGCTTTTGTAATGCAGACGGAAGAAAGCGTTTTAATGTGACAAATTGTTAGTAAGGTAACATAGTGCCATAAAAATTATTTGCAATTAACAATTTTTTAGGTTTATTAACCAGAACTATACTTTAAAAGCATTGCAAAAGAGAAAATACAAGACACCTATAAAGTTGAATTTCATTCCCATTCACAAAATCAATAAAAATATTTGTACAATATAGATACACTTTGAAAAGGCTTTGAAAAGCTTTAATGTAACTAAAACTAGCATTTTTCGACAATCTATGTTTCCTGTATTACTCGACGTAACATAATTTAAGGTTATAACTTTTTTTTGATTCAAGTGGATTCAAAGGTTCTCTTTGTATAACAAGAAAAAGAATAAATTGCAGAAATTAGAATTTTGATGTAAAGATATACCAAATAAGATCAAGATAAACCAAATTACCATAATAGTATCGTTATAAGTTTCTGAATATTTGGTAAATAGCACATAATTTATGCTGTATGACGATTTCATTTACACTTGTGTTTTTATAGTTTTACATTTACATTTACAGATTGTTCGGTAGTTTCTAGTAATACTAATCAGAAACAGTTACAGATACCTTGTAAAAGATATTACCTAGACACTTTCCTTAACTACTATTTATCTTTTGAAACTAATTCCATTACTAAATAATTCTTTTGGATTCATAATTGTGTTGAGCCCTGTGCCTACGGGATTGGGAGCCCAGGTGCAAACATGATAATAGGCGCTCCTAAAATTGACACTTTACCTTATTTATTCATAGTTTACTTAGGTTATTTTATTTACAAACGAGTAAATTAAGATACTTAGAATACGTGAATTTCTTATTAATTTTTTACAAATTTAAACGTTTCAATAACAATTACAGTTACCTACATGAGTCGATGATAACAGTTTTTGGAAATTATTTAATATGTGAATAACTTTAATTTTAAAGTGGTAAAAGTATTTACAACTAAAAACTTAACATACGAATTCATTGTCCAGTTAAATCACAAATCGAACAAAGAAATAATTTTCCGTTAATGTTCAAGGACTGTAATCATTATTACCCTATTTGACTATCTATACGACAAAACATTAAACTATTCTTAGATAATAAATAAACGGTTATAAACAAAACTTTCGAAACTTTTCGATAACTCCAAAAGTAACACCATTTGGGGATATAGTTCCTAATACTGAGGGTCTATTAAATCTGTATCCTTTGATACTGTAAATGAAATGAGATATACAACACTTAAAATATTGCGTAAAGCAAAAATGTAATTTAACTTTCGTTTATTTTAAATATGAATGTTAATAATTTTAAAATGGAACAATTATTGGAACCACAAATACATCGCGAATTGCTAAAAGATCCCACAAAGAAGTTCCTTTTGAAATCAAAATAACTGATTATTTCCGAAAAAACAAATATGAAATTAACTAGCTCTGAGGCTCTTCCACCAAAACATACAGTTTACCAAAGATTCATAAATCTAATGTTCCTTTAAGACCCATTGACAGTACAATTGCATCTCCTACATATCGGAAAAACACCTATTCACACCGAAAACTCTACGTACGTAATTTAAATATGCCGGAAGGTGACATTATGGCCAGTTGTGATGTATCAGCATTCATTAAAGTTCTTTAAAAAACCATTGAATATATGAATAACATTTTTCGGAAGGGTATAAAAATTTCAAAATTGTCTTAACACTACGTATTTTCAGCGGAATAATACATTTTATGAACAACTTGATGGTGTAGCTATGCTAAGTACTCTTAGTCAGTAGCTAACGTTTAGATGGAAAAGTTTGAAGCACCTAAAACACCTATTTACACATGTTGATGATACTTTTGTAATTTGGAAACATGGAGAAGAAGCACTAAATGAGTTTCTAGATTTTATAAATGGTATTCATCAAAGCATTTAGTTTACTATGGAAAAACAATCTAATGGAAGTTTGTCATTTTTAGATATGCCAATTTCTAAATCAAACGATAAATCCTTATCTTCTAGAGTTTACCGGAAATTAACAAACACAGAAAGGTATCTTCATAAACTATCAAATCATCATCCTTGTCAAAAATTAGTGCAACCAAAGCTCTAGTGACCGAGCTAAATGAACTTTTGAGCCAGAATTTTTAGAAGATGGATTTGATCATTTCAAAAAAATCTAATAACCTTTTCATTAACGAAATTAATATATAATTAAACGCATTAGACGTTCCCCAGGCCTCCCGCCAGCTCCAAGAAAAAAAGTAGGACAATTTTCAACAAAAAGCAGGCACATATCGCGGTAATAAAATCACACAAATTTTGTAGTTTTTTTTGTAACCGTACGGGGACCCCCGCATGCATAAATTGAGTACAAATATATTTTTAATTTAATTTTATTTACTACAAAACAAACTTTAAATAATAAACTTATTTTTTTACCTTTAGAAAACTTGTTTAGTATTTTAATTCAATAAAAACGAAATTGACATTCAGAGATTAACTCTGTTCAATTAATTTTAATGTTAAAGATATTAGTACAAAATTCATGCATGTCCCCGCTCTTTTTTTATTTATTTTTTATTTGTATATTATATTTACATAACTTGTTCACAAAAATCCTTTTTTTAATACATAACAAGAAACCAAAAGAAGTATTTTTCTTAAAATACTAATAAACATTATTTTTATTTGGTAGTGTACTGCAAACTTAAGAACTTGTCAATCACAAGTATTAACTGGTCAATGTTTCATTTTTTCTAAAGTGTCATTCACTATTTTCAGTCGTTTTGTTGAAATATCAATCATGTCTGAGGCTAAAGAAACTTGTGCTAGATCTTTTCTTTTCAATGCTACCTGCAACTGTCTCTTCCCCTCTTCTAGCAATTTTTCAGCAGCCTTCCTTTCACTAAGAGCTTCCTTTTTTTTTCTTTGGCTGATTCATTTTTTCTTTTCTCAGTAACTTCCTTCTCCTTTTCTATTTCCTCTCTCTTCTTTTGAGCTAGATACTCTTTGTATTTGGAACTAGATTTTTTTCCAGATTCCAGCATTTTAGATGTTATTTTGATGTTATCTATAGTCCCATGTAGTCTTACATAGTCTTTCACAGTTCTCATTGCAATGATGGTGTGTTCTTTCAGGGAATTTTTTTCCTTAACAATTTTGTTGTTCATTGAAAACCCTCTTTCGACGTCTGCGTTTCCATGAGCTAATGATAAAAGTGAAGGTAAGTATGAGGCTAATACTGGATATTTTGGTTTTCCATCAATTGTTTTCATTTCAAATACTTTGTTCCAATAGTAGTCAATTCTATGGTATTTTGTTTCTGCCGGAGACTTAGAACTGATGTACCATTCTTCTTTTATGTTCATGTCATTTTGATATTCTATCTATTCTTCTTTTATTCTGTCTATTTTCTGTTCTGTCAATCCATGAGGAATCTGAGAAACCAATCCTTTGAAGTTACTATTGCTTTCATGTTTTCTTTGATTTACTCCATGAGGCACTGCATGTTTTTAAGTATTCTGTTGCCAATGGGTAGGTCTTTAAGAAGTTTGTTAGTAACTCGCAAATAAAAAGAACTAACAGCTTGGTAATATTCAAATCTTTCTTTATCTAGAATTTTGGTTGAAAGAAGTGATTTTTTGGCTTCTACCCCAATTTCAAGATCTTTGAACTCAAGAACATTTTGTTTGGTCAATTCTATTTCACTGAGATTTCTTCTGTTTTTCAATCTCTCCTGCATTAACAAACTTTCTGAGTAATCTCTTAATAAGGCCATTCATTTGTTCATACAGAATATGAACCAAAGGTTGTTCTGCTTGGAATAGTGTTAAGAACTTGGAAAATACGTCACTAACATGAACCAAGAACTGCATCAGTGGTAGAACTATGTTATTTCTCAAAGTAGAGCAAATACGTTGATATCTTTGATTATTACTCGGGCTTTTGTTTGAACTCTGTTTTTGAGTCAAATACGTTAAGAAGTAATGCTTCAGTGCCTCGTATTGCTCAACCAGGCGTTTTAACACTGGGCTAATACTTAACCATCTGCAACTCACATACTGATAAAAAAAATGATCTTCAACTTCAAGAAGCTCTTGACTCTTCTTGAAGTCTTCCCTTCTTGCTGTAGACAGCTTGAAAAATTTAAACACGTCTGTTGCCAGTTCTTCAATAAGAGAAAAAGGATATTCTTGAATTCCACTTCCAAAAGCATTGTGGACTTTGTGAAGAGAGCATGAGCCTATGTTAACTAGAGAAGGGGAACCTAACATTTTAACATGGGAGTCAAGTTTCTTGAGAAGGGACTTGTTAACATTTGGGCCATCCATTGAAACCATAATTACTTTTGACATGGGTAGACCTTCATTTTCAGCTGACTTGATGATTTTCTCAAACATAGTTTCTGCTTCTGCATGACCCAGAAAAACCGATGTCAAATATCTGCACTGGATTGGCTCTTTACTTGGTGTTTGGGTCCAAAACCTTACATAAAGATCAAGTTGTTTCTTGATTTGAGAGGTTGTAGTTTCATCAAGGCATAGAGTAAAAAATGTGTTAGAACTACTGATTTCTTTTGTAAGTCCTTGTCTGATAAAAGGGCCCAAACCAAATGAAATTAAATATGATGCCTTAGTTTGGTCCATATTGAAGTGTTTGGCACTATCTCCGAACATTGAGATAAAAACCTCTTTAAGTCCATCACAAGAAGCAAAAGAAAAATTAGATTGAGCTAACTTGAATGCCCAAATCAATTCTGATCGCATTGGATCATTCAAAGGAACTTCATTGTCTTTCAATGCTGAAGTTGTAGCAACAGCTCCACTTTCTGTAATTCTAAAAGTCCTTTGCCTGGCAGAAAACACATTTGCTTCTAAAGAGTGTTTTTTTGTTTCACTATGTTTTATCAGATGATCTTTACCTCTGTTAGCACAAGAAAAATATTGGTCACAGATTTTACAATACACTTCATAGTCATTTTTCCCCTTTTTACACCACAAAGACATCACATGACTGTTTGAGTCTTTGCTCAAAAGCCAATCTTCTCTAAAATGTGTTTCACGAGGCATTGTCTTTTAAATCATTATCTTCTTTACCTAAAACAATCAAAAGCGAATGTTTGTGCAAGGATCATTTTAAGCAGCCCTTCATTTGTGTAAATTAATCAGATAGGATTTACTTAACAAAAAACTATTTGTTAATTAATTCCTATCTGATCAATAGGCTTCCAACCCACCTTAGAAGCCTTTGTCATCAGCAAAGAAGAAATAGAAATATCTTTTTTGCTTATGGATTTGCTCCCTCCATCCACCCACAGTTTTTGTTTTTTTTCCATAACTTTGAATACAATGGTTTTTACTACAAGATCAACGATTAAAAAATAAATGGTAGTTCCAGAACTAAATGCAGTAACTTACCTGCACTTCGGAATATCAATGATGAACACTCAGTAAACCACTATGCTTCTTTGTAAAAACAAAACTAAATGAACAAACATCACGACCACACTAGCTAAAAGTTACGTGTTCTAATTAGTTAAATTCTCATACTGATTGACAAAAAAATATTTTTTTTAAATTTTACACGGCTTACTTTTATATTTTAAAATTAAGTGTTAAGACTTTTGAGTTATTTTTCAAATTTTACAAAAATAATCGTGTATTTTGAATTCTGAAAAAAAAGTAGGACATTGCTCTAAATAGTAGGACAAAGTAGGACATTTTTTGAAAAAGTAGGAAAAGTAGGACAAGTAGGAGGCCTGCGTTCCCGTAAATAATCACTTAATGTTAGTAGAGCTTTTTTCCCTTACATAACTAAAGTTACAAATAAAATTGTAAAATACTAATTAACCATGGAATTACAACGATTTTTAAACCTACAAGAAAGACTAAAGAACATTTAAGATCACCTAAATGTGCTTCAAATCCGTTTTTAGTTTCTGTAGTTACCTTGTTCTTATAGAAAAGTATACATTGGAACCACAAAACGTAGCGTTGATGCTAGGCGTAAAGAACATATGAGATGTATATTGAATTAACCTGAGAAGTCTACCTTAGCTGACCATGCGTTAAATAATTTAAATCATAACATTAAATTTGATAATATGGAAATTTTATCAAGGTAGTGATGATAAAAATAAATAGATAGATCGAATCCGTAATGCAAAGGACAAATAAATAAAAAATAAATAGATATAAATTAAATAAACAAATAACTAGCTCTAATTCGTAATCAAAATTTTAAATCATATTTACATTATTTATGTCTTCATTGTCTCTGTCTCTATTTTCTACTTCTTACTTCCTTTCTTGTCGAGGCAGTAGGTAAATAAGTACCAGCATTGACCGGTAGTAGGGCGATACCCTTGTAGGAAATGCTACATGGTCCGGGGCACGATTTGGCTAGTAGTCCGTCTGCCTGCTAATTTTATTACTAAAAATAACAATACGAATGCTTCGGATCGTCCTGGCCACAAGAGGCGGTCAAGATCGAAACAGACAGGCCCCGTTGCTGACGACAGTGCAAGGAAAGAATGGAGAGTTGGTACGTGGAATGTAAGAGGTATGCATCGTATGATGATATTCTGCGTGTATTGGAGACAAAGCACAAAGGAAATACCGTGGAGCTGGAGGATGTCAGTCTAGCACTATGGTCAGGAGTTGAGACTGAAATGTATAGTACTAAAGGAGTTGGAGTAATCGTCAGTGAAAGAGCGGAGAGATGTGTTAAGCAGTGCGAATTTGTATCTCCTCGTCTAGTGTGTGTTAGAATGAAAGTGGAATTACGAAAAATTTTTCTCATTGCATGCCATGCAACGGTGAATGAAGAAAGAGACCAAGAGTGTGGTAACTTCTGGAATGATGTAGAGAACGTGTTCAACGTATGGAAGCCAAACGAAAGAGTGGTGATATTGGGAGATATCAATAAATTGGTGCGTGTACAGAGAAAACGTACTGAACGCGGAAAGTTCAGAGGCCAAAGAGTCAATGAGAGTGGTGAACGCCTGGTGAACATCCGTGTGGAAAGAAACATGTTTGTATCTTAATACGTGGTTTAAGCATAACAATGTGTATATATATATATATATATATATATATATATATATATATATATATATATATATATATATATATATATATACGGCAAAGAGGTGAGTCTAAAAGTATGATTGACTTGATAGTGCGTGATGAACAACTTAGAAACTAATGCGCGGATCGAAGTGTGGATCGGACCACTTTTTGGTTGTGTTGAGAGTATGTTTAAGGCAAAAGTGGGCCTGGAGAAGGAAGGCAATCGTAGTGCGACCGTCCATAAATAGGGTAGATAAATTAATAGATAATGGTGCGAGAGTGAAATATGCAGATGCGTAGAGAGTTGGATGTGAATGAGGCAGTGTTGAATGAAGAAATAAAAGACAATGACGTTGAAAATCATCGATAAGCTTGAAAGACTGTGTTGTCAATTGTGCCGTGCAGATATGTGGAAGAGTAACTATAGGTAGATAGAAAAAATGTGCTTGGTGGAATGAATCGGTAAAAAATGTAGTATGTAAGAAAAAATATTACGTACATGGCAATAATTGCTACAAAAAATGAGACTGAGAAAAAGCGATTGTATAAGGTAGACAGATTAAGAAACAAAGATGCGAAAGACGCAGTGAAAATAAGTAAAGAGTAATGGCTGTGGAAGGAGAGAAAATGCAGAATAATTTTGAGGAAAACAAAAAACTCTTCTGGAAATGGGCCAAAAAAAAAAAAAACGAAACGTGGCCCAAAATAGAACGCTGCAGGAGCGGTGAATAGGAGCAACGAAATAGTATGGGACGATTGTGAAATGAGGAAATGCTAGCAAAAATACTTCGAGAAGCTGTATAGCTAGTGAGGAAAATAAGATTGAAGGGTTTAATGAGGAGAATGTTGAAGGAATATTGAATGAAACTGACAATGATATTGGGTTAAATGAGATAGGGTGATGGTAGGAAAGTTGAAAAACAGTAAAGAAGCAGGAGTGCATTAAATCACTGGTGAAATGCTAAAGTATGGAAGTGTAAGGTTATACAAAGGTTGTATGAATTATTCAACGTATGCCTTAAGTGTGGAAAAGTGCTGAGTAATTAGAAGAGCACGATCATTGTGCCACTGTATAAGGGTAAGGGGAACAAGAGTAATTGCAAAAACTGCACTCCACCCGGTGGACGAAAAGTGTTTAAGTGTAAAAAAGAAACTGTACTGTACGTTCGTAGATCTGAAAAAAGCATATGACCGAGTGAATAGAAGGAAGCCGTGGGAAATGTTTAATGAATATGGGGTAGGTAAAGGTTTAATAAACGAAATAAGGGCAGCATATAACGGAATCCGGGCATGTGTTAGGGTGAGAGGAGGTGTGAGTGAATACTTTAATATTGAGCAAGGAGTGCGAAAAGGCTATGTGATGTCACCGTGGTTGTTCAATATGTACATGGATAAATGTGTTAGGCAAGCATGTACCGATACAAATGGTGTAATGGTTGGTGACGTAATGTACAAGTTCCGGTGTATGCAGATGATTCCGTCTTATTAAGTGAGACTGCTCTGAGGAAGCTTGATATAGTCTGTGAGAGCGTGAACCTAAAGGAAACAAAGACTGTGGTGTTCAATCGGGAATGGAAAAGGAGATTAGAGTATTTACCCTGCATGATGAAACTGTCGAACAAGTGGACGAGTTGGTATATCTGGACAGAATGTTCACTGCAGATGGTACAATGGAGAGCGAGATTGGACGACAGGTCAATGCTGGAAGAAAAGTGATTGGAAGTATATGGACGATAATGAAAAACGGAAGCACGAGCGTAGTTGCGAAACGAGAAACCTATAATGGCATGCTTGTCCTTTCAGTACTGTGTGGAAGTGAAGTCAAAAAAGCATGAATGTAAAATAAATGCCGCGGGCATGAGATTCCTGAGAAGCGCGTGCGGTAAAACGAGAAGGGATAGGATGAAGAATGAGTGTATAATGAAGGAGTGTGGCGAAGAAAAGACGATGATAGGTATAAAAGTAGTACATTGCGTTGGTTTGGTCACGTCGAAAGAATGAACAACGAAAGGTTAACAATACAAATTTATGTGGGTAAATTTAGAGGTAAAGGCGGGCCTGGTAGGCCGCGTAAACTTGGATAAATGCAGTAGAATATATCACAGAAGAAAGAAAGATAAGGAGTTTTAAATATAAAAGGGCATGTCAGAGACAATGTATGAATCTTCCGGAAGATAGGGAAGTATCCAGAGATATTGAGTGGAGAAAGAATTCAAAATAAACGAGGTAGGGATTGTTTTGCTTACCCCGCAAGGGAACGGCGTGAGTTTTATGTTAAGTGATAGTATATTAAATCTTATTATTACGTTTGTCTACCGTGAGAAGCTATTGAATTATACTACCTTAATAACTGAAATAGACAAGAGAATCTCAGATTAGATAGGTTTTGGCACCTTATAATTAAAAAAGGACAAAATGGTAAGCCTTAATTTTAGTTCTAACTGTTGAGTTTAGATTTTTCCATCGTCCTCGAAGTAAAAGCTTTACCAATTAAGTATGTTAAGCATTCGATTAATTTAACATATATAGTTAAAATTTAGATTATATTAAACATACACTTTATGTTTTCATCGTATAATAACAATTTCAGTCCTTTAACGGAAAATTATTTCATTGACGGATTTGTGATTTAACTAGATATTTAATTAGCACGTTAGGTTTTTAGTTGTGAATACTTTTAGATTTTTTCAACTTCGGACTTTGGAATTTTGTTAAATGTATTCTTCGATTGTGACATTTTTCACTGTTAGTCTTCGTTCGTTAGGACTAGTAGTAATTAGTTTTTTAAAACTAGTGTCATGTACTGAAGTAGTATCGGTAACTGTTATCGAAACGTTTAAGTTTGTGTAAAAAATAATAAAATATGCATGATTTCATACCCAAAAGCTAAGTATCTTAAGCATGAGTGATAATCATAAAAGTTTGAATTTTCATATTTATGTCAGTTTGTTTACTAGATTAACTTCTCACTGTGGATTGCATTAGTTACCTTTAATTTCGTATAACACGCATTGAATTAAGAAATCTGTAGTAGAGGTAGATGAGGTTTGCCGTCCAAATATGTCCGATGTTTTTTATGAAATTCTTCTGCAGTTTAAATGGATTAACCACCTCAATTTCAGTTTTAGATGTCTGATGGCGGCAATAGTCGCATTTCTGACGTTTTTGTAAAGCTTGGAATTAATCCACGAATCGTATTGTCAAGGATGCAATATATGCTTTTAAAACTGGTTCCATGTGATGAAATGAACGCTTCTGTTCCCCTGCTATAGGTCCAAATTTAATGCATTGGACCACAAGACGATATTTTTTTGGATGAAGAGCGTAAATGGAAATAATTCACGAATCGTATTGTCAAGGATGTAAATATGCTTTTAAAATTGGTTCCATTATGCAATTGTCCATCATTATTGTTCAGGTTATTTAGTTTCATTTTTTGGTTTAAAATACTTGGAAGCACATAACCAATATATGGGTTTTTCCTGGAGGGGATAGTATTCTGATATGAGAGCAATCAATGGCTCCTATAGCATTTGGGAAATCACCTAATCTATAAAATGATCGCTTTTTAGCAATAAATTGCTCTTCAGTTATTGGCATGTTAATATATAGCGATTTCAAAGACAGAAAACCATTGATTACATTGTTAAAAATGCCCTGCCACCTGTAGTTCTATGAACATTTACTAAGTCAGCAGCAACTAACTGATAGCTGAAGTCTTGGTGACAATGCAAAGTTTCTGTCCGTATCATGCTCAAGGTAAGGACCTATCATTCCCAGAAGAGACAACACAGAATCTTTATTAAAGCCAAACCGTTCTCTAAATTCACCGTTTGAGTAAATATCAATAGGGTCTCTCCTATCACGAACCGTACGTGCAGTTGGTGCATTCAATAAATAATCTGTGTAATCAGTATAATCCATGGTTAACACAAAATTACAATCTACTTAAAACGAACTACATGGTCAACCCTCGTGAAAACGACAATATTTAGATACTCCATAGCTTACACCTACTAGGGGTTAGGAGTATATTTTAGCACAGATTTATCCTTAACTTACTAGTTTAGTACACAGCTCTACACTGGTGCACACGAACCTTAAACTTTCTCTGAAGAGTAATCTACAATACTCCGGGAGTAAAACCCTCCTGAAGTTAGAATACTGAAATAGTGTAAGTAGCAAATGAAGTCACTATTTTCCTACTCTTTTAGTTATATACTACATTACTTTCTCCTGTTTGGTGCTCGTCAACCTTTAAGAATGAAACATGGGTTCCCTTTGTTTATCATACGCTAAGTTTATTTGATATAGTTTTCCAAGATCATTAGACTGATAAGTACTTAACGACTTCCTCGAATTCTTCATAATTTGCTTTTTGTGTGTTTCGTACATGACGTTTGGAATTTTTCCTTGCTTCTACGTGCTTTTTTGCTTTTGAGCATCTTGCTTGTGTCACGAAGCTTGTTTCTATATCGCCAAACTTTTTGCTTTAATTTTATCAAGATTGCATCCCTATCTAGTCCCTTTGACAGATGCAAGATTTGGTAGGTGGTTGCATCCGTATTTAAGAGCGTTTGGCAGGGACTTTCGGCTTGAAATTTGCATCTTGGGTGTGCGCCCTCTGTCTCCACCTAAGATCCTTTTGGTAAATGTTGCACCTTGCTTCCGTATCTAAGGTCCCTTTAGCAGAAGCTTATTTCAAATCTACATATTATAGCTGCATTTGGTTTCTATATCCACGATCCTCTGAATGATACTGGTTTCAGGTTAGGATACTGATAAGTCGAATAAGGTTGTTGGGTTTGAAGACACCTTCAAACTTACATAACACTATTTGGAAAAAATGTTGTGAATATTAATTACTAAACGCAAACTTTTAGACATATTAATTCATGCTAATTATCAAGTTTTAAAAGAATTACATAACGATAACTGATCATAATTTTACCAGCAGATAAATGACTAGCTATTGTTTTAATGGATCAAACTGTCTACATGTACAAATCTAATAGTTTACTAAACGATTTTGCTTACACTAAACTATCATACAATCCTAATAACAAGTTCAAATTATTAACTACGAAACTGTTAAAGGAGTCAAAAGCCACTTACGTTTACTTCATGTTACTAAATCAGCAATTGCTCAACCTGCCTTAAAGCACAATATAAAATTTGAAAACACAAGAATTCTGGATAACGATAGGAATTGGTATACAAGGAAGATTCTAGAAGCTATTGAAATTCTGAAACAGACAATGGATATGAACTGTCCGATACCTGGATGTCTATTTTCAAGAACTGAAACTTTACAACAGTGACTTAATTTTAATTCTCTAGTTACCTAGTTAATATTTGTCATTTTGATGTTACCATGTCAACATTTGTGCCTTTTATATTACGCCTGACAGAGTAGACGTCTGAAGGCTGCGATAAATAGTTAATATTCCCACCATTTTCCCAAATAGAGTTATTTAGTACGTTGAACGGTGAAAGTTTCAACTCTTATATCTACCAACTTGTTTACACATCTAAGGTCCATTTGACAGAGGCCATTTTCAGGTTAACATCTCAGATTTGAATCTTGTTTCTATATCTAAAATGTTTTGATGTAAACTTGCATGTAAATGGATTAATAACTTTTTCAAGGGCTTGGTATTAGTGTAAAAAAAATTAATTGTATTATTAAAATTGGAATTAAAGGTCCTTTTGAAAAAGATAAATATGATTTAGTGGTAATTAATGTTTATAGCCAAAAAGACAATTTATATCGAAAATAAATAATGGATAAATGCGATTTAAGAGTAATTAACGTTTACAAACAAGAGACAATTGCTGAATTTAGCTGCAGGACATTGCGTTTGGCTGTTAAGAATGCTGGGACTGCACTCCCAGTCTGTATGTAAGATCCTTTTGGTGTACATTGCATCTTGTTTCTGTATCTAAGGCCTTTTTGACAAGAACAAAACGGAATTGAAAGTGGATTGCATCTGGGATCTTGTTTCTACATCTAATAAAGTCCTTAGCTGAAATAACATGCTTGGATAGTTCACCCTGTTTCTAACATGTGGTATTAATAGAAAACAAATCAACATCTAGAATGTGCACCTTACAGTTCTCTTCTACATCTATGATCTTTTTGACAGAAGCTGACTCTACCCTAAAATTAAACATCTTGAAATAGGGCCCTTTTGATGTGCGCTGTTACCTGTATCTAACGTCCTTTTAGCAGAATGCATAATTTGATGTAAGTAAGACATGTGACTGGATTGAATCTCTATTACTATAGCTTGTTTCAGAATTTTGAAAAAAGGATAAATCTCGAAACAGGTTTCAAAATATAAAGTCGTCCATCTATCACACTAACTCTTAAACGATCAATTGGTTGTCTCTATTGGAGTATAAGTAAATGTACTTAGAGTTTAAAACAACAAAAGATCTTCTGTTCCATTTCTAACACTATATTACTACTTCTAAGAACTTGGGCTTAGTCTAGATCCAATTTTACAGCATTTAGGGTTCCGTGAGGCCCTCCATTTCTAATGCATATCCTGTATGCAACAGATAGGGCCTTTTAGTGGTATAATTAAAAGTTAGCATACGACATTTAAAGTTTGATTTCGTTAATAAAATATTAGTACAAAAACTGTAAAACCTGTAAATGAACATTATAGCTATCTAAATGATCATTATAAAGAAATTCCTACGATTGAACAGAGGAAAACAATTATAATTCTTTGTTACTTGCAAAATTAATGTTAGGAAAGTAGATAACCCGTATATACTACAAAAATAGGAATAAAACACCTCGAATCAACAGCAGAATAAAAGTTATTTCTCAGTTCCTAAGCCAAACACTAACTGTTTACTGAACTCTCCAGTCTTTAAAATGGTAACCTTATATAATAAATTGCCTACCGAGGTAGATTTGTTTGGTCTAAATATATTGCAGTTCAAAAAAATATTGATGCCTATTATATTCGATATTAGGTAAATAATAGTGTGTAACTAATTAAGTTTAAAATTTTATTATACAATGTTACTTTCATTTCATTTTGTATCTGATATGTATTTTCTTTAATGATTACTCTGTAATTGGGTTCTTGTACGTGTAGAGTAATAAACATTATTATTATAGTCAAGCATCCCCAAAACAAAAGAAACTAGTCAACAAGCCTCTGAGGGTTCAAGGAGGGACTCTATTTCCAAGTAGCAGGGCCGCACAACTTGGTTCTGTGTACCTCTTTGTTTATCAGTCCAGGGCTACGATGATGACCAATTTCCGTCATCGTCCTCTTTTCCAGCAAAAACATCACTTCTAACAGCTGAAAGCCAGCCAGCAACTGCAAATATCCAAACCCCCAAACAAATAAGCAAGAAGGTGTAGCAAAGACTGCAATACGAAACAATCCAAATGTTCATATCAAAAACACCAAACAAGCTGTTTAACATTCAAACACTCAAATCCACACACATACTTCCATGAACAAGAAAATAGCAATCGGAATAAATAGTTTGTTTATTTCTAAAAGAGGCTTTGTGTGGCCACCGGTGTACATGTTCTAGATGTAAAAGCTATATTGAAGTTGCAAGTCTAATATGTTGATTTTAGTCATAATTCACACTTATTACATAGCCACAGGCAAATCCGGTGCCTCATACAAAAGTTCTAAAACCAAATTGTCTCCAGGCTAAGCCCACGCTGTTTGAAATGGTGATCTAGTGCTGGAAATGGAGCTCAGAACCTTGTGTTGTTTCAAACCCTAACTTCCGACTATTCCGGAATATGGTGTTGCAAATTGTGCGCTAGATTCTAACTATGCTTCAAGAGGGCGCAGCAAACTGAGTGCTAATTTCTAATTACACTCAAAAAGGGCCCTACATTTACTTGTACCAAGAGGTGGTGAGAGAGGTGGACACCCTTACATGTTGAAACCTGTTTCAAGATGTATCCTTCTTCTTCCAAATTCTGAAACAAGCTGTAGGAATAGAGAACCAATTCAGTAAAATGTCTTACTTAAGTCAGATTATGCAAAAGTACCTAACCTACAGAGTGCTGTATCAGTGCACATCAAAAAGACTTTATTTCAAGATGTTTGATTTCAGCAAATTGACCTTAGCTGTAGGAACAAACTTCAAGGTGCACATCCTAGATGTTAATTTATTTTATATTGATAAAATCTCATGTTAGAAACAGGGTGAACTAATTCAGTTAAGGATCTTATTTGATGTGGAAACAAGATTCCACGTGCAATTCACTTTCAATTCCGATTTTCATGTTGTCAAAGGGACTTTAGATACGAAAACAAGATACAATCTAGACCGAAGGATTTTAATACAGAAGGGGGTTGCACCACAAGCATCCTTGACAGTTAAATGTAATGCAGCTAAATACAGAAATTGTCTCTTGCTAAGAATATGCAAATGCATAAACAGATTTCAATTACTTTCCAATTATTAAAGCGTTAGGTAATATTTGAAATGAATTTAAGATGTTGATTTTAAATCAATTTCTATCGATGCTTCTTAGCAACAGAAACAAAATTCAAGTCTACGATGTTCATATGAAATTAGCATCCGTCGAAAGGGTCTTGGATGTATAAACCAGTTTCAAATTGTTGTGAACCTGAGAACCTCATTCGACTTGTCAGAATCCTTCTTTGGGAGCTAATTCACTATGCCAATAAAAACAATATACTTTCAATAAAATGGAACATATCTAATTAACATTTTAAACAAAATGAATCTTGCTATATATTTTGTGCATATCGTAAACATGCAAAACTCTAATTTAAAATTAAGCCATTTACTTACCATTGTAACTAGTTTCAAAAGTTGTATAAGAGAAGGATGTCTCCTATGTGGTCCTCGTCTTCCTGTCACCATTAAACCTTTCCTAGCAGTATGCAAAAAGTTCCCTACTGTTCTTTAACAATGGGTTAACTGAATGTGCTTACGTGGAGGACGTTTTGGTGTTTTTTATTACATAATTCCATTTAAATCAATTCAAAGGGTTTTTGGTGAGCAGCAGGAAAGGAAAGACAGAAACAGTTGTCGGTATTCAATGTAGAACAGGAATAAAAGTGTTAGCAATTAATTTTTTAGACGACGACTGTACCAATTCCATAGAGACTTACATTACATTAACAAGCTCACTTAAAATGGCATTTAATGACGTGGAACAGAAAAATGCCCTCGTTGTTAACATTTTGGAGGAAAATGATCATCACGTGATACCGAAACTGCGTCATACACTATAATGCATATGTCTCACCCCTCAGATAATTTAACAAAAAAAAACAGTGGATTAGACATGGAAGAGTCGTTACATCATTTATGTCTGCACACATCTCAAGCATGTATGTATTCTTTAGTGCATACTTCGAGCGACATCAACATCGTAATAATACCTTTAGTCAAAAAGCTCAAGACTCAAGGGCAGTATCAAGATAGTTATGAAGCATAATTTAAAACACGTTTACTCCCTAGGGTTAATTGGGCAATGCTTTTTCGAAAAAAAAAGGATGCCCTTTGCCCTCTGTTACCAAAAGCAATTCAAACTCTTACACTTAATGGTTTTCGACCAACTATAAGAAATGACTAGACGAAAGCTTAGTGTGTTTAAGCTTAAAGATGTCCTTATTGACAAAAATTAATCTCCAACACCACTATGAGGTCATAAAGCCGCTTGCCAGATATGATAGCAACACATAGTACTTTAAAAAATACATTAAGGTTTATACAAACAAACCAAAATGTTAAATTAGATAAACATTAAAAGAAAAAACACCAAAAAAAATTAAATGCAGAATATTTTAACGTATCAGAACACGACGTGCAAAATAACATTTGGGTACAAAAAGTTCTTTAATGGATGCTTTCGTTAACCATCTTATCTCCGGATATGTTGGAAATAGCATGATGTTCGCCGAGTCGATTCAGTCTTTCTTTCTTCTGTGACGTCTTTCACATGATGTTGAATTACCTTCAACCAAAACTGATCAGGGTTTTGATTGAATCAATTGTTAAAGGACCGTTGAGTGTAGTATCTTATACGTCCCTTAATTGCGGAATAAAGAGCAATACTCACATTTTAGCAATTTATCTAACATATATGTAGCAAATTCAACCATATATGTTACAACATTTGCAGTACTGCAAAGGGCATGAGAATTGACGACAATTCAGCCCAACCATTCCAAAAGGCATATATTGCATGCTCAAAAGGAAAGTATTTTACGGAACTTAGCGTGGCATAAAGGAAAAGGATCAATTGATATGTGTAAGTCCATTGATGTACAGAGAATTATTTATGCGGATTGATCAGTATGACACTGTTTTAGAGCAAGGAATTGAAATAATAATACATGACTAGTAACAAACTAGCATCATTATTATATACATAGCTGTATTGTTATGTTGTTATAGACGACTTGTATGTTATGAGTGAAATGTTGGTGTGCACATGCATACGCTCGATTCACACCAACCCCCCTCCATACGTATTTCACATTTTCAAAAACCTAGACCTTGGAGTAAACGCGTCAAAACTTCTAAGTGTTATTGAAATTGTGTTTTCTAAATTGTCGTGAATGCTGATGTTAAACCAAAACCTTTGGATCTACAATAGTATTAATAACATTTTTATTACCAACAAGTTTGGTCTTTACAGTTATTAACACAATCAGCCAATAAAGCAATGACAATTTACCTCAAACTGAATCGCTTTAATTCACCCTGTAGAAATGAACAATAGCTAGTTACTGAGGTGAGACAGCGACATCTTCAAATTTTCAGGTTTAAATCACCTTTCATATCGCCGGCCAATTCGTATGACAGCTCGACAGAATGGTCCTGTATCTCCTCGTCTCCTCAAATCTTACGCAACAAGTATTAATTTGCCGCAAAAGTTCACTGCCATCGCTAACAAAATTTCATTGTTTAATGTTCCTCCACAGTCTTACCTTCATAACGAAATAATCTGTCCCTCCCTTTTATATTTTTATATCTGTTCACTTATCCTTTATTAGATTAGACAGGTGCTCAATGGAAAATCTCACAACAAAACAATTAATTTTTGTCAGTAACATTTTCTTAAATTTAATGTAAAATCCCGCATAATACAACAAAAATTTAAAATTTAATCTAGTAGGTTGCTTTCTATTATTTCTTAAATTTAATGTTAATCCCTTATAACAAAAAATTTAAACTAATCTAGTAGGTTGCTGTCTTTTTAGACAATACAATTAAAAGTTGTTTTTTTTTAAGTCTCTAACTTATTGTGCAGAACAATTTTATTTATTGTTAAATTGTTAAAATAATAGTTTAAAATGAAATACGGATTACAAGAAAGAATTGATATAATACTGTACACTGGGGGATGTTTAGAAAATTGTTTTCTGGCTTCTAGAGTGTATGCTCAAAAGTACCGAAAACATACAAGAAATGAAATTTTTGAAAGGTTGTTGAATAGATTTCATGCTACTGGGCCATTTGTATATCAGAAGGTGAAAAAAACAAAACAGGTTACTGGGAATAATGAAAATGAGTTTGATGCAGTTACTCTTTGTTACTGATGGCCCTTATACAAGTACTAGAAATATTTTGAATGAAACAGGTATCAGTCAAATAAGTGTCCGTAGAATACTTAAAAAAACGGATATTATCCATGTCATATTCGGTTATAGCAACATTTGTCTGAAAGGGACTATAATCTGCGTTTAAACTTTTGCTTATGGGCCTTGGATAAGGCTGACAGAGATCCTCATTTTTTTAAATTCGTGGAATTTTCAGAGTGATGGTATAGTAAATAGGCGTAATTACCACTATATATTTCGTACTGTTGATCGCCAACACCGATGGACTGTAAACGTTTGGGCAGGAATATTAGGCGATTATGTATTTCTTTGATGGAAGAAAATTTTTGAATTTCTTAAAACGTGATTTTTGGATACTCCATGAGCATATTCCATTAAATATACAAAAAAAATGTGGCTCCAGTTGGATTGAGCACCTGCTCATTTTGCCCGACCAGTCAGAGAGTATTAGAACAAAAAATTTAGAAATAGATGGATAGGCAGGGGTGGTCCTTATCTCTAATGGATTTCAGTATATGGAGGATTGCTCAACTTATAGTAAATCAAACAGTCCCCACTACTCACGAGGATATGAAAATAAGAATTTCTAATGCATTCAACACTATAACGCCGGAAATGTTAATTAAAATAAGAAGATCTTTTGAAAATAGAATTAATTGTTATATTCAGGCAGATGGCAAACATTTTGAGCATATGTGTAATCTGTATTTCATTTTAAATTATTATTTTAACAATTTAACAATAAACAAAATTATTGTGCACAATAAGTTAGAGACTTTAAAAAAACAACTTTTAATTGTATTATGTCTAAAAAGACAGCAACCTACTAGATTAGTTTAAATTTTTTGTTATAAGGGATTAACATTAAATTTAAGAAATGACAGAACACAACCTACTAGATAAAATTTAAAATATTTGTTGTATTGTACGGGATTTTACAATAAATTTAAGAAAATGTTGAATAACCAAAAAACTGAAATATTTAGGTATAGGAAACCAATATACCAAATGATAGAGAATGTTTTTTTGAATAACGTACATTAATAAAATACAGGGTGTTATATTTAAAATTACCAAGATAATGTGATTTGAATGTAATTATTTTACAACTGAAAATTTTGAACACCCTGAATTTAGAACCATTCGCTATAGCGATTCAAAGGGTAACAACTTTAATATTTACAACTAGAATTTTGTCATTCTAATTTAATTGATTCGGTCAGTATGATTTTGTTTCGAAAACCTATTATTTTCATAAAATTCAAAATATCTGTAATATCTACCTATAGGGATCGTTTATTAAAATGCACCTTATTTTTAAAGTACTATCCAAAATTGAACGAAAATACAGGGTGTTCCATAAAAAACATAGGTTTGATAAGCCATGCTTTTCTGGAACACCCAGTATGTATGAAAATAATTTTAAAATGTGGCCACTACTGATATACATAACCCCCTGAAAAATAAATTTGTAAAAACGAATTGCCTAGATACAAAAGACCGTCCCGTTGGTGGTGGCCCACCCTGTATAAATAAAACTGTATGTAATTCTGGTTTTCCGTAACGTACATTATTTTTCTAAGATCACAAAAAAAAAACTGTCTGTTTCCCACTACAGATCACACTTAGAACGTGCCCTAATTTTTAGCATACGGGGACAGTAACGAAACATTTTTGTTTTGTATTGTTATTATTTAATCAGGTCCTTAATTGATATAACTACGTATTTAGCTGTGAAAGCGTTGTGCAGCCTTGACTACGAAGAAAATAGCGTACTTGCTGAGCTGGCGTAGTAGTGCACCTTTACGATTATTCGAGCTTTATTGCGGTTGTGAGGTTTTATAAGCCAGAAGGTTTGATCTAAGGAGAAGATCTAAATGTCAGGTATGTTTAGTGTTATCATGAATTCTGGTGGGTTCGGAAATTATTTGCGAGGAAATAGTAAATGTTTCCGCATTCTGCCAATCAGGATTAGTGTTAGATGAAGATTGAAACCAATTAGAGTTACAAACATGAAGATCTCCCAGAATTTAAATATCGCAAGATGAAAGTTGAGACAGAATATAGCCAACTTTCAAACTAAGGTAATAAAAGAAGTCTTAAATGCTGCTGTTATTGCAGGACTGCAACAGTAGAATTTCCAAAATTTAGGACCAGAATGTTGGAACATTTGAAAAATTGATTAATTTGATAGGAGTGTTCTAGAGGCTCCTATATAAAAGGCAAATTTGGGCCATATCGCGTGTCGAAAACACAAAATTATTAATTAGAGGGAATAATAATATACAGAAGGCAGGAAAACGCGCAAAAGGGGATTTGTGAGAAGAAATTTAGTTATAAAGAGATTGGTTGATGTTATGAAAAACTGGATATAAGGTTGAGATATGCATGCAATAAATATATAAGAGTTTAAATAACGAATAAACAAACTTGAACAGGGTTACGCCGAAATTTCCAGGGTAGGCAACACATCCTACCAACGAGTAATGCAGTAGACTATTCAAAAATTTCTATAAACAAATTTTATTATTTTGCACAAAGAAGATATTCTCCGAGGTGCTTAGCCCGGAAACCCTGTCAGCGCTGTGAGAACAGAAGTACAGAAACGAGATAAGAGAATAAGAAGTGTTGAAACTAGTTAAAAATAAATATTAGAAGGACAAACAAGAGGATAAGTAACAAAGCCTGATAAAATGAATTCCACGGATGATCCAACAGATGCAGATAAAAGGAAAAAGGAGAAAATGGTAGCGAGGGGGATGGAATAAATTTAGAGATATGGAATAAATTTAGAGAAATGGAATAAATTTAGAGATGATTAAATTATGCTGCCCTATTATTTTACCTTACGCTACACATATTATAAACGAATTTATTTTAAATAATTATTCTTCGGGATGAAGTATCAAATCCACTAGACGTAAAAAGAGGAGTGCCTCAAGGTTCCATACATGCGCCACTGCTTTTTCGTTATACACGTCAATTCTAATTAAGTCGATCACTCGCTGCTCGATTCATGCTTATGCAGATGATCTTCATTTGTATTACTCGTTCAAATTTAACGATGTAGTAGACGCTGTCGAAACCGTTAACTCTAACTTGAATAAAATTTACTCATTTTCTCAACAACTTAATCTTAAACTTAACCCTGAAAAATCAGCTGCTCTGTTATTTGGTAACAAAAATCATATAACAAACGCTAAAGAATCTATCGTGATAAAAATTAATAATGTTTCTATACCTATAGTAGAAAAAGCAAAAATTTTAGGTTTATACATAGATAATTCCTTCATATATAAAGATCAGTTAAGCAGATACATTGTTAGATCAGATGCTCAATTAAGGAAACTCTACCCACACAGACACACCTTAAGTTTAGAAACAAAAAACTAGATTGTGTGAGGCACTTGTACTTTCCCAATTCAATTACTGTGCTCCTGTTTACCATTCAGCTATTACAACATTACAACCAAAAGTGTTTAAAAAGTTCAGAACTCTTGTCTTCGTTTTATTCATGGTATCAGAAAATATGACCGGATCACTTATAAATTGTACGAAACAAACTGGTTGTCGATGTATAACCGTAGGAAGTTGCATATGTTATGCCTATTTCATAAAATAATTAGTAACGAAAGTCCCTGATACCTTTACCACAACATTTCTTTTAGGACAGATGTGCATAACATCTGTACGAGGTTCTGTGGACGCATTTCTCCTCCAAGCTATCACACATCATTGTTCGAAAGATTTTTTTCGTACCAAATATATCTCCATTACGATAGTAAAGCCGGATCACGTGAAACAACTTAGCATATCTAAATTTAAATCAGTAGTAAAAAAATATTTATTTAATGAACAAACAATTGAATGAAGGAATTATCGATATACCTTTACACAGTTGGGTTATACTGTAGCAGTATTTCAACGCTATATAAATTATATTGATAATTAGTTCATTCTCTCGTAGGTGATATTATGTATTTGATACTTAGTTACGCAGGGGTTAGGTGGAAGGTCAGTACCGCTGAGCCTCGCCCTGAGTTTGTGCACTTTTCTTTTCTTTATTTCCTAAAAAGTAAACTTGATATTGAGCCTAAGGTCAAGACAACACATAAAATAGGACCAAAATTGTATCTAGTAAAACTAGAGAGCTTTTAAGATAAAATGGAAATATTGAAGAATCATAAGAAATTAGGTAATGTTAAAAGTGAAAGGATGTACATAAATAATGACCAAATAAAACAGAAAAGGGGCATAGAGAAACCAATCAGGAAACAAGCACCAGAAGAATGGAAACAAGGTAAAACAGTGAAAAGCAGATATCAAAAGCTAATCATAAATGGACATGTGGAAATGGAACAAAGAAAAAGGAATGCTAGAACAAATGGAGGATAGAACACCACAACATAATGAAGGCTCAAAAAACTAAAAACTACAGAGGACAGTCAACTGATGACGAACACGGTAATGCATTTGGACTTGAAGAGAACAAACAAGAAAAGCGAAGAGGAAAAGAAGGAAAATAGTAAAGAAGAGGGGAGAAAACAGACAAAATATGGAAAATAAGTACGTGGAATGTCAGAAGTCTTTCAGGCAAAGAAAAAGAACTAGAAGAAGAATTTGAGAAAGTAGGATTAGTCATACTGGGCATAACAGACGCCAAAAAAGGGAAATGGGGAAGTAGAGCCGGAAAAAGGACACCTATTAATATACAATGCAGTAGATAATATTCAACGAGCAACGGAGGGAGTAGGATGTATAATAAAGAAGGACAAAATAAAATATATTAACAACTGGACAGGGATATCGAAAAGGGTTCTAAGAATAGATTGGACCACAGGACACACACGGAAAATGGACCAAATGAGTACGAGACAGCAGAAAAGAAGGATACGTTTTGGAAAATATTAACAGAAATAGTAGTGGATGAAAGAGGAAGATTGATGGTTCTGGGAGATCTAAATGCAAAAGTAGGTATAAGAGATGAAAAATCTAGAGAAGTAGTTTGGGGAAAATTGTATAAATAGCAATGGAAGAAGGTTAATCGAGTTTTGCATACTAAATAATCTAAAATTAATTAACACATTTTTTGAACATAAAGAGATCCACAAATTTACAGCAGAAACGAAAGGTCAATTATAGACTACTTAATAGTAAATAACTATAGAAATTAAGTACAAAACACAAGAGTGAAAAGCCCTGAAATATGCTCTGACCACTACTTAGTCGTGCCTAAAATAAAGTTACCGGTAACAACACAAAAGATGGTAAACATAAAGCAGGATAAGAAAAGGGTACAATCAGGAAGAGTCAATATGTAGAAATTAAAGGAAAGAGACATAGCAAAGGAATATAAATATAAAGTAGAAACAGAGATTAAAAAATAAAAGAGGCAGTAGATAGATTAAATGTAGAAGAGACATGGAGCTTTATAAAAAACACACTAAATAATACAGGTACGTAGGTGTGCGGAGTGTTAAAAAGTAGTGAACATAAGAAACCCAACAAGATGGCGGAACGAAGAAATAAAAACAGCAATAAAAAACAAGAAACAGAAACTGAAGGAGTACTTGAGAATAGAAGCAGCGAAAACTACGACAGGTATAAGGAACAGAGATACGGAGTAAAAATGTTAGTGAGAATAGGAAAACAAGAGACACGGGAAGAATTTGGGAGCAGAATAGAGAAAGTTTATCTGGGAAACCAAAAACTGATTTACAGAGTAGTACAATCTTTTAGACACTGGAAGAAGTGTGTTCCAAAATACATTAAAAATAAAGACGGGAAAACTACTAGGCGCAGACGAGGACACTATAAAAAGATGGAAAGAATATTTTGAAGATCGTTTAATGATAAAAACCAGCAAAAATATAAGAAGTGAAGGAGAATAAGTGATCAACTTAGTAAAAAGGTAACAAGAGGGAGACATAACAGAAGAAGAGATGTCAGAAGCCTTGAAAAACTTAAAAAGGGGAAAATAAGCAAGACATGATGGAATAGTAGCTGAGATGATAACAAATCTAGAAACGAAAGCCGGAAAATTAATAGTAAAGCTAATAAACAAAGTATGGAGAGAAGAACAAATACCACAAGATTGGGAAATAGGAATATTAATGCCAATATACAAGAAAGGGAATAAATGCGAATGCAGAAGTTATAGAGCGATAACTTTGTTGTGTGTATCTGCAAAATATATGAGAAGGCACAAAGTGGATTCAGGAAAGGAAGAGGAGTACAAGACCACATATCTTCACTAAAACAACTGATCGAGAAGCAGGCATATAACAAAAATATATGTGATCTTCATAGACGTAAGGAAAGCGATCGATAGTGTACCAAAGGACTTCCTGTGAAACAGCCTAAGAAGAAGAGGTGTATGCGATAAACTAACAAAGCGCATTAAATCTCTGTACAATACCACAAGGAACTGTGTTAGAACAAGAAATACAAGAATCGAAGAATTTATAACAATGGGGAGGTGTGCGTATACCCAAGCTATTCAATATAATAATGGACGACATAATGAAAGAAGTGAAGCTAAAGGTAAAGAAAGTAAGGGTGGGATACAGAAATATGTCGCCAGTAGAAATAGCGGAAGGTGTTATTACAGATGATTTAGTGATCTATGCGAAGAATGAAGATAACCTGCAACATAATTTAAACATACCGGCAAAGCTTTAGGGGCGAGGAACCTTGAAATAAGTACGGAAAATACGAAAGTGATGGTAATTGGAAAAGAAGACGAAGAACTAAATTAACATTGAAAGGCAAAGAAATAGAACAAGTAGAGTCGTTTACATACTTAGGGGTGAAAATACAGAAAACGGGAAACATGGGGGCAGAACTAAATGACAGCTACAAAATTATACTATGCCATAAATAATGATTTCATTTGAAAAAAATAAATCTCACGAAAAATCAAAATTATAGTGTATAACAAGTTAAACCCGTTCTACTATATGGAAGCGAAAGCTGGACATTAACGAGAAGGATGGAAAGCGAAATACAAGCAATAGAAATGAACCTTTCACGACGATTTTTTCTTCTTCAAGGAAGAAAACTGGTTGCAAGCGATATTGCCATTGAGATAGGAACACACTCTTCTTTATATCGAACGTTCCCGTGAAAATTGTATTGGAAAAATTGCGAGTCAGGTGGATTGGAGTTGAGACTTGTGTTAGAAACTGTCAGGTTGTAATTGATCAAGTTGGCGAACAGCATTAAAATTAGACCTGATGCCGCATAATGAATCAGAAAATGACACTTTTGATGACCGAGGTCGGTTGAGCCCTGCCACCCGCACATCCGAATGAGGCAGGATTTTATGTCCGGAATTTTTTACTCTAGAAACCACAGCCATCTTTTTGTTAATTTCGAACTCTCCATCCGTTAGTTAGAGCGAAAGGAGTAATAGGATAAGAATCGATTAAATAAAAGGGAAGGGTGACCGACGGCTCTTACCCAGCTCAGAAACGAAGAACCAATATTAAGGAGGGTATGGTAACGGTGGTGGTACCTTCCTGGTAGGCATGGAGTACACATGTATCCCATCAACAACATGCACTATTTCATTTCGTTTCCGACGTGCATCGACATTAAGCTTTTAATTTTAATTAAGCAATTAATACAAAAATTGGGTAATATAAAAACAGCTATGATCTAGATTGCCTGCTCAACAACATTCTTATTTATATATTTCAATTTCACCTTAATTTTGAAATTCTAACGTGGTCAACCACAATTCTTGTAATGCCGTATAAATTGTTGCAATGTATTTAAATGGGATTTAAATATCCATGATCACTAAAAAACTAAAATTTATATTAACTTAGTCAACGGTTACGGTGCAGAATTTTATCTGTAAGTTATCATTAAGGAGTAAGCGGAGTCTCTAACTAAGATTTGCGATAATTTTAGTATTTTTTATATTCTAAAAAAAGGTAGAATTCCGTAACGTCCTGCTGTCGTGAATCGAACCAGGGAAACCTACCATGGTATTTGTAAAAAATGTTTGAGGTGCAAATGAATGAAGCTGAATTTTTCTATCGATGGTTTAAAGAAATTTCAAAAAAGGTATTTTACAAACACTTATTTCTCCAATTATTTCTGTTAAGTAACATTCATATTACCTTGTGAAAATACATATTTTCGTAGACAATTTACCTGAAAATCCACATTGTTGTAGGAAATCTAGTTCAACCCTTGACATTTGTGCTCTATTCGATCGCTATTACGGGCGAAAATGGTGGTAGAATCGGAAGTAATCGATAAGGAAAGGGCCGGTAACTCAGTGGAATAAAGGGCGTGAGCGTGTTATTAATATTGCGATTAGGATGCTCGTAATATATAAGATAGAATATGGGAAAGTCATAAACTATGTGGGAACCAGTTTATTTTTACCCGATAATATCGGGGTCTAAATACTTATATGCGAGTCAATCTAAACACTTTCGTTCCATCTCACAGCGGTAAACGCAATTCTCACACCATTGATCCTTGTAATTGATCAATGGATACCAATAATTCTTGAATGTCCCTGATACGGTTTCCAGTATGGCAACTTTACTGTTGTCCAACTTCAACTATCCGAATATTTTCAAATTATATTTACACCAAAAAGTAAACTTTCACCATTATTACACATAATAAAGTACTTACCTCTTTTGGATTTTTTAATAGTGTATTTGTATATTAAAGTTATACAATCTAAACGTTTCGATAACACAGTTATCTTCGTCAGAAGTAATATTATCTATTAACATCGTTAAAGATGTTGAAACAATTTTCTGAAAGTTGAAAAATCAAAACATACACATAAGCCTGCTATTGATATATAAATTATACCCACTACTATATACACGATAACTCGATAATGGTATAAACTGTTAAGTATAATTTTTTTGGTGTAAATCTATCACTTTTATATCAGATAACCCTAATTTTTTGGTTTTTTAGAATTTCTTTCCAAACATGTGGACAACGTGATTTCAAATTTAACCAGAATTACTATTTTGACCCTTAGGGAGACTATTGGAAACCAATATCAACTTTTTGTTTCTTTTTTTATTAATATTGCTCAAACTTTGACCAGTTTACATTACATTCCGTTCATAGTTATATTTACTCAATGCTTTCTGGAACTAAAACTCGCATTTTTTCTCACGTTTCGTACTTGATATACTTTTATAAAAATGGAAGTATTCATTTAAAAGGTACGTAGCTGTAGTAGCGTATATACATGAAATTTAACCACTTATCGTTGAGTGAGTTTTCGAATATCTCGCCATCCTCCGTTCGCCATCGCCCGGTTGTGTTTTTGTTAATAATTGTGGTCCTGAACAGGCCACGTTTACCCTATCGTGCTCAGAAACACTTAGGAGGATTGGTAGAGGGATATTGAATTTCCTATGAACGGCTACCTTACATTTTTTCATATCATAAGTGAGAGGAAAACTTCTTCTAATACTCATTAATATGTATGGTAAGAGAGTTTAAGAGTATGTACTTAGTCGACTTTCGTGGATGTCTTAGTTAATATAATTGAAGAATTTTACACAATGTACTTCATTTATTCATAAACAAACAAAAAAGGAGTACGCTCTAGCATTAGTAACAATTGTCACAAACGAATAGACCACTGCCTTCATATGCAGAGAACTCTTCATACCAACACTCCTAATAAAGGCCGCACTAACCCAGTCTTTACCTTCTGAATTTCAACTTTCTGCACAAATGGCAGTTTCTCCGGCGTCGCTATCAATTGTACGGTATAAGCTTGTAGAAGGTTTCCAAATTTGTGAATTCCAACTGTTTCATCATATTGTGGATCTTTTTTATCTCCCTACCTTCTGTTTTCGCGTTTCTCTTTTCCGTTCTTATAAAATTTTGGCATGGTAAAGAGGTAATTACTTACAATTTCTAGGCTGCTCCTCTATTCCTATTTTTATTCATGATCTTTCTTTGATTGATTTGAGAAAGTTGAAAAACAGTACGTTTAGTCGTAGTTGCAATCTTATTTTTCCAACCAACCAATTCTATTTCTGATAGGTCTCCACAGATTCGGGAAGGAAAGATTAACAACTGCCTCAAGGTGTTCTAGTTTAGAAAATCCAATGTTTTGCTTAGAATGCCACAGGGATCTATATTGGGCTCAATATTATTAGTCCTGTATGTAAATGATTTACAACAGCAATTTAATTGTAATATGCCGTGTCAATTTGCAGATGACACTTCTCTTATAATAAGTGGTAATCCCTTGCCTGAATTCGCTATAAATGCATTAGATATTCTTGGCTAAATGGGAAAATGGTCAACTAATAACAGTTCAAGTTTTAATTTGAATAAAACAAGTCTAGTTCTGTTACTGGATCGTTACCTACGGTTGCTAGCAATAGATTCCTATGTATTACCATGGACGATGGCTTTAAGTGGAGTAATCACATTGATTCCTTGCATGCAAAATTGTCAACTGCGTGTATTATTTTTCTCATAGAAAGTCGTATGGAATAATTTTCTGGGCAAACAGTACCCAAGCCAATAACATTAGTAAAGTACAGTAAATAATTGCTAGATGTATTGCAGGCGTCCTTACTAGGACACCTTGTCAAGTATTGTTTATATCATTAGATATTATGACCTTCACATCTTTATACATTTATGTATCTATAAGCAATTTAACATTTATGTTAAAAGGGGTGGCATGATAAGTGGATCTGATATTGTATATCAAATAATACTCTTTGTTGTACCTTAAGAATAACCTCAAGTACTTTAATGAGCGTAACAAATGGACTTATTGGTCTGATATCTATAAGTACATTAAGCACTTTTAAAATAGCCTTGAAAACGTTCTTAATAGATACATGCTCTTATTACATTAACGAGTATTTACATGATGCCTAAAATGTAAATTTTTCCTTTGCAAGTTTGTCGTTTATTTTCTAGATTCCTGTATAATGCTTGTATTTTTGTTCCTTCTTTCTTACTTCACAGTGTTTGCACTTATCATAGATAACAAATTATTATTATTATTACAATACTATTTAGTTAAAAAGATGTTCAAAACATAAATGTCCGTGTATGGAGCGCTTACAAAAACTCGGTGGAAAAAGTCTTAAATAATGTTTACTAATTATTAGTTAGCAATCTAATTTATCTACAGCTTATATAACCACTAAAACTGTATCAGTTTTAAATAATAATCGAAATGTACTCTCGTCGAGTTTTTCAAACCTAGTCTACAAAATCCATACTTATAGTACTGCGCTTAATTATGCGGTGTTCAACACCATATGCGACATCTATTGGAGGTATATAAAATGATCATTCAAGCTGGGGCAGTTTTCATATTCAGGTAACTGTATGCAATATAATTTTTAACGATTTCTTTACTTACCTAATATGTATAAAGATAAAAAGATGGTAGATGTGTTAATATGGCCAAAGTGTGTATTTCTTTCATATTATTAAAAACGGCGTGCTGTGATACTATAATAAAGAATCCATTTATTACACTTAACAAATTTTTATACACTTATCTTTGTTTAATGTTTTTCTGTTTTAAAAATTTAATTAATTATATTAGTGTGCTCATAAAATGTACAATTTTGTCATTCATTCTATTTTGATTATTCTGTTTTATTGAACTCCATGATTGTTGCGGTTCGCATAAATTAAGTTAATATTTGTTTTTGTTATTAAGATGAAGATTGATTTATAACTACAGCGTTCTTAGAATAGATATAATCTTAAAACCCAAAGAATAGATTTAAATACTTACTTTGAAGGCTCAGTAAAAACTCAATTCGTTGTTATTATTTATTCCTCACCAATATGTCAATTGCATATATCTTATTATATTCTATTGAGAACGGCATAAGAAAGTGCAATACCTAGAATAGAAGAACATCTGGATTCATCATCTTTGAATAGATTTCTATTTTAATATTTTAAAGCAAATACATTGATAAAGCCATATTGACTAACCACTAAAATAAAAGAAAAATGACAAAAAATAATGATTGGTATTACAATATATAAACAGCAAAATTAGATTTAGTTTAAATCAACATTTTAACTTCTTGTTTACTGATATCTAGGTTTACTTAGCTTTAATTCTTTAACGTCCTTTTTGTTTTACTCTTAAGAAATCGCTTTTTTTTTATTATCGACGTGTTTTATATTATATATATATATATATATATATATATATATATATATATATATATATATATATATATATATATAACATGAATATTGAGATGAGTCTAATTACATGCAAGTAGCTATGTAATTTCCATAGTGAAGTTTTACTTTAGTTAGTACGAAATGGTACATTTCCTTAAATAATTGTAGAATAAGATGATTAATAAACATTGAGGTGTTTGAGAAATTTAAGATATTTTCGTAATGTTGTGTTAATAATGGTAATTTTAGTAATAGACAACACAGTACATAAAAGTATAGGGGATGTTTGTTTTCGTTTTTGAGTTAATTCAATTTTCTTTTAGTTTTATAAGTTTATATTAAACAATATTCCCTAACGACATGTAATACAGGTTGTGGTTGACAAAATAATGTTACAATTAGAGATAGGCTGGTATCAATGTCGCAATTTACATGTGGGCAGCCGAGATTTGTGAGAACATTCGTATTTGTGCGTTAAACTCATAATAGTGCAAAACTTATAAAAAAACAGAACAAGCACATTAGTGGGTGACTATATAACATGAATCATGCAGTAGATCTGGAATTATTGTGTTTAATTCTACAGTTCATCACATTAAACTAGTGTATGACAACATTCCGACACTAGTCGTAGGAGAACTTTTCAACCTACAAAAGTGATTAAATAAACTAATTTGTAACTTAAACAATAATTGTAAACACGTACATTATCAGTTATTGTGCTTAAAAATGTGAAATTTAACATTAATTTGATAGAGACAATATGAGGTTATGTCATATCCTCGAACATACAATTTTTGTGAAAAGTAATTTTAATTGAGACAATTCATATAAAATAAATTAGTAGAGGCAAAAATAGTAAGGTAGCCTCAATTTTATATTGTAATTCCTTATATTTATGTCCAATTTTGTTAATTTTAGTTTGTAAGAATTTTGATAGATTTAAGAATTTTTTCCTTTCAAATTGGCCGCAGGCATGTTTGAGATGTATATTAGGGTGCAGTAGCTTCCCCTATTCATGTGGAGGTAATTTTCAAGCCTGTAAATTGCATAGAATTAGTTTAAATTCAATAAATAAGGGTAAAAATCAACATAGTTATTAAGTGTCCGATTTAGATCATGTTTGGTCTCAAAATGTAGAGAAAATTATGGAGATTTTGGAAATGTTTTTAGATTTAAGAAATGTTAAACAGGAAGAAAGTTATAAGGTTTTAAAGAATTTTCGTAATTTAAGAATTATTTTAACCAATAGGAATTAAGCAAATATTTCTCGTAACTAATGAAACATTCGAAAAATTTGGTTGTCGAGTAAAAACATATAAATACAAGCGTTTTCAGCTGCTCTTGATCTCTTGATTTTCAACTTTTGCAACAACTTGCCAGAGTAAGCTGTTGCGAAATGTTTTTGAAAATATAATTTTAAACAAAATTAAATCACATCGGGAATATAATAAAGTGCGGTTTAGTTTCGGAAGTGATCATGAAACAAGTGATAGTCTTTTGTTCGTGAAATAATTTTAAATAAGGTTAGTTTACCTTTTCGAACCATAATTCGGAAGTTTCGTTCAGTTATAAAAATATTTCTGCCGTTTCGACTTTGTTTATTTAAATGTGAATCGTATATGTTGATGTGCATACTAAATTGTGGTGTCCATAAGTTAATTTCATTATACACCTTGTTTATTAAAAAGTGTTTAATTTACGACAACCATCCATATTCCATGCCCATTCAAAATTTACTTTTGAATGTAATTTATTAAAGAAGCAATAAACCTAAAACAAAGATTCGTCAACATTCTAATATTAATAGTGAAACTTACCAAAGTGAATAAGCTGATTATCTTAAAGAAAACTTTGGATGTTCGAGAGGCAGAATAGCAGGATGCAGCAGCTGGTGTTTACAATCGTCTTGTGCAGCAGTTACCCACGAAAAGAAGGACAAATATGTAAGTACTTTGTTGACATTGATACTATATTGTTATGTTCACAATTTATATCCTTTGTAATAACAATGATGTGCAACAACAAGTATGCATGTTCAAAGGGAATGTTATTTGTTCTAGAAATTTAAATGTTTTCTTGATAATTGGGTTTTATTAATCAAACGTCTTTATACTTACTGGTTTGTCAAATTTCACTTTTCTTTATGATAAATCATATGGTTGCGTATTCACTGCGCATGCTCACATATATTTTTAAAAAGAATTTGTTATGTACAGGGTCTAACAGAGATATCTATGCGAAATAAAGATTATAATCCAATTTATTTAATCAAGTAAGATTTTTTTTTAAATAAATAGGACATTACCTTAATGCATCTTGGTCATGTTAACTATGGTTATTGTAGTCAAACAAATAATTTAATTCAATTTCATGATAGTTTGTTTTATAATATTAAAGGCAGGTTCCTTCTAAATTTTCAATGATCCCTATCCCTTGTTAGATGAGTCTCATTGTTCTACCGGGTTATATATTTTTAACTATAATAATAATTTAAAATTAATATAAAATATAAACCAAATCAACATCAACATCAATCCACATATTAGTGAGTTAAAGGGGGGAAGATCAGTGCAATATGTATATATATATATATATATATATATATATATATATATATATATATATATATATATATATGTATATATGTTATATTATAAAGTTGTAGTTGTATAAAGTTATAAATTATTTAACATTAGACTCATTTTCTAATATTTTTATATTCTTTCTTCTATTTCATCCCCTGTTTTCTTATATTTATCCCCGTTTTACATTTTCATCTTTTTTCTGGTTTATTTTCATCCCCTTCTTCATTTCATTCTTTAACTTTTATTTTCAGGCCCTTATATTCCACCCCTTGCTTCTAGCCATCTCTAATTCTACTACACCACAGGTTGTTTGGCACACTATCTAAAGCCTTTTGGCAGGATGGGGACCTCAAATCTGAGGTTATTTAACAGATTCTTAAAGTTAATATAACGTCTAAAGTTCTTTTGAAATTCTCTTACCTTAATCTAAAGATGATTTTTGAATTTGTCGCAGATCTCCTTGGTATAAGCGTGGCCTCAACATCTAAGGTTCTTTTGGAGGTAAATTATATTAAACACTATCAATAAGCTTCCATCTGCAATTCAATTCGATAACTTGAGTCCCGAATTAATTGATACATTGCACATATTGAAAGATAATCTTAATAAACTTAACAAACATCGGCTAGTTATTATCAAATTTGGTAGAAGATTTGATAAGGGTCACTTTTTGAGTAAATATCTTGCTAGCACTATCGTTTAAATACAATATAACTCCACAATATCATTTATATAATTATTTTTTTCTCTACGCGTTCCAATGCAACATGTATCATCATCAAAGCAATAAATAAAATAACACACAAGTAGTAATGGTAACAAATCATTAACGTAAAATAGTAAGTAAGCTTCATGTAAATTATAATTCTATTTCTAAAATGTATGTTACAGGTGACTAAATCAATCTGTTCGTTCATTAAAGGTACTTTCTGGTTACGTTTATAAATATCGAAAGCTTTCAAAACACCTAATTTGTATTTTTTATTACAAACATGTAAAAATTATTTTGTGAACAATCAAATTTTACCTGCACAAAATACAAAACAATTCATACCGATGCAGGTAGACCAAAACCAACAAATGCAATGCATTCCAAATTATGCCAGTAAATAATTTACAATCTAACTTTACAATAAATGACATACTGCAATCTGAATCGCCTAGCACGGCTCGCCACAATTCACCTATATGTCAGCAACTAACAACGACCTACCAATCACCACAAGAAAATGAATGGCAATCAGTTGAATACAGAAAACGCAGCCGTAATCAATTCAGCGACGCCACATAAAAGCAGTCTACATCAGCAAATCAATCAGAATACTGACTGAACCCAGCAACCAAAAATCCTAAATTACCTCCAATATTTCTATCAGGTGTTAAAGTAATCGAACCGCTTGTGAAATTACTGGAATCAATTGCGAACTCTGAGTATACTCTAAAAATATTAAATAAGGGTGAAGTTAAAATCCTATCAAATACGTCTGAAAACTACACTACTATAATTAAGGCGCTAGCGGAAAGAAATACCGAATTACACACGTATCAGCCAAAACAGCCGAAAATAACAAAGATGTTTTCAACTTAAGTAAACTAAGCCACTCTATTGTCAAATTTGAACTACCAAACGCAAAGCGCGAGATCCATCAATGCGCTAAATGTCAAAAACACGGGCATACCAAAAACTTCTGCAATAGAAGCCCACGGTGCCTTAAATCTGCCGGAATACACCTCACTGTCGTAAGGAAAAAAGTTCTGACGTCAAATGTGTGAAATGTAGCGGCAATCATGCATCAAATTACAAAGGATGTCTAGTTTACAAGGAACAGAAAAAAAAATGTATCCACCATTGAGGAACAGACAACCTACTCCACCTCATCGGTTTCCTACACAGTTAGTCCAATCAAATATCAGCTGCGCCCAAACAACTGGCCCTAACCATCGACAACCCCAATATGATGCAGCACTACGTCACTCCTTACCTACCAATGAAACAAGCGAGTTTCATGAACTTAAACAAATGCTAAAAACTCTAATGGAACAAATGAGCAATATGTTAACTCTTCTAACCACAGTCGTTTCAAGAATGAGTAATGGGCCTACACCTTAAAATAGCTATCTGGAACGCCAATGGCTTAGCATATCACAGAGTCGCCATTATATCTTCCATATTAAACCACGGCATACATATGTTAATCGGTGTATCCCACTACACGGATTGTAAGTATGAGTTACAACCCAGCACACCTACAAGCAACCACTGTGGCTATACAACATTGGAAACGATCGCTGCTTCTCTGATTAGTGTACTGCCCTCCACGTCACAATTATAAGCTCGAGTAATATGAACATTATTTCCAAACCCTAGGTAACAGGGTCATCTCTGGTGGAGATTACAATGCGAAACATACCCAGTGGGGATGGCGGACAACTACAACTAAAGGGAGAGAATTACTTAAAACGCTCACTAAAAATGGACTGCATTATATCTCTACGGGTGAACCTACACATTGGCCAACGAACCACGCAAATATTCCCGACGTACTCGACTTTTGCATCTTTAAAGGAGTAAATCCAAATTACTTCAATGCTGAACCTTGCCTCGACCTTACGGACGAATACTCACCAATAATACTAACCATGGGAACTCATGTAAGGAAATTACTACCTTTCATCACAGAAAATAATCTCATACCTAATCATTAGTTCGGTTTCCGGAAAATAACGACATCATTTAACAGGTACACCGTGTAGTTGGCAACATTACAAAAGAATTCAACGGCAAACGCTACTACATGTTTATCGACGTCGCTCAAGCTCTTGACGAAGTGTGGAATCAGGGCTTCTTATTAAAAATTAAAAAAGCGCTAACAGGATTTTTACGAAATTCTCTAATCGTACCTGACAGACAGACACTTCCTCGTCAGATATAAAGATTGTCCCACACCCTTATTCTCAATACCCAAGGCAGTGTGCTAGGCCCACCACTGTACTTGCCATATACAGCTGACCTCCTTACTTCTGAATCCACTATGGTAGCCACATTTGCAGATGATACTGTAGTACTTTCTTATCACTCCAAACCACAAGTGGCAAGTCACTATCTGCAAGAACACCTATAATGTTTAGAACTATGGTTCAAGAAGTGGAGGATAAAAATAAATGAAGGAAAGTCAGTACAAGTGACCTTTACTTTAAGAAGGGGAACCTGTCCTCCCGTTCTGCTAAACGGTTCACCAGTATCATAAGATGATAGCGTAAAATATTCAGACCTCCACCTTCACAGACAATTGACATGGAGGAAGCATATTTTCACGAAAAGAAAACAGTTGGGACTTAAGATTCAAAAAATGTACTGGCTACTGGGCAGAAAATCTCAGCTGTCCATTAATAACAAAATTTTACTCTATCAAGCCATCATAAAACCGATATGGAGTTATGGAATTCAACTCTTGGGAACTCCCAGTAAATCCAATATCTAGTTCTTAAGACGTTTTCAATCCAATGTTCTACGATCTATAGTAAACGCTCCATGGTTCGTCCCAAATGAAGTTATACAATGCGACTTGAATATATCTATAATATATCAATAATCTAGTTAAATTTAATGCTAACAAAACTCAGTGTTGCCTTGTGTCCGCCAAAAAAGATCGATAATTTCCTGTTGTAAGTATGAATGGCTCAGTTCTTAAGTTTTCTGACTCTATTACTCTGTTGGGACTGACTGTATCTTCAAATCTCTCATGGGTTGACCATCTTCTGTCAGCTACCAAAACAGCTGCTCGTAAAATAGGCTTTTTGTACAGATCTAAGCAGTACTTTACCTCTCGACAACTCCTTCTGCTGTATAAGGCCCAAATTGCCCCTCATCTGAATATAATTCTCACCTCTGTTAGTGCTCAATACGCTCTCGATATCGTTGATCGTATTCAAAAGAGAGCGATTAGGCTTATAAATGACCCGTCCTTAACTTCTCACATACAGTCCCTTGAGCATAGAAGGATGGTTTCAGTTCTTTCTTTGTATTATCGTTATTACAACGGCTACTGTGCTGCTGAATTATATTCTTTTATACCATCTAGGGATTTCTTTCCGAGAGACACTCGGTTCGCTCATCCACATCATCAGTGTGCAGTACAAATTTCCACTTGTCGTACCAAACGGGCGCAATCCACATTCTTCTACACGGTTTCTAAACTCTGGAATGATCTCCCTAGTTCCTGCTTTTCCCTCACTTATGATATGAGAAAATTTAAGGTAACTGTTCATAGGCATCTATTGGGAATTCATTATCTTTCTATCCATCCTCCTAAGTGTTCCTGAGTGCTTTAGCACGATAGGCCAAATTTAGCCTGTTCAGGTCCACAATCATAAAAAAAAAAATATATCCTCCATCACAGACGAAATTCGCCAATATGGTCTCCGTTACGCCACTCGCCTTAGTGCTCATCCAAACTTGTTAATCGAGCGTCTCTTAGAAGACGACATCCAGCGTAGACCCAAAAGAATGAAACAATCCAACCTCCCACACCGTTTCGAATACTGTACTCTGTGTAAGTGAGTGTAATAATTGCAATAATAACTACTGAGTTAATGGGGAACTGTCATTGGAGTGTTCCCGTAATGTTTTATTGTCTTGTTTATTTTCTACTGTCAAATCGTCTACTTATTGCCTCTAGGAGGCAGATTGTAGATAAATAAGTTAAAAAAAGTCATTGGTTGGTTATTTACTATTAAATGTTTGACATAATTTAATTTGTCCGTGAATTTACATTTGTAACGTCTAATGTGTTCTTTATATCTAATATCAAAGTTCTTAAGTGTCTGTCCAATATAAACAGAATTACAGAATTTGTAGTTCAATTTATAAATAACCGACTTCAAAATATCCTTAGTTGAATCTTTGACATTAAAAAAACATTTAAGAAGATTGGTATTAGTTTTGATAGCTAATTTGTACTTCTTCAAGAATACACGACTTCAAAATATCGTTAGTTGAATCTTTGGCATTAAGTAAGCGTTTAAGAGTATTGCTATTATTTTTGAACGCTACTTTGTACTTCTTGATAAAACTAATACCAATGTTCTTAATTGTTTATTTAATACTAAAGATTGAAAGCTACCTTATACTCCTTCAAGAAATACAAAGTAGCTTTCAAAACAAATGCCAATGTTCTGAAACGTTTATTTAATGCCAAAGATTCAACTAAGGACATTCTGTAATTCTGTTTATATTGGACAAACACTTAGGAGCTTTGATATTAGATATAAAAGACACATTAGATGTGACACAGACAAGTCACCTTTTGATTACACAAAATAATATTAAATGTTTACATCTTTGCAATAAAAATGAATATAAAACATATTTTATATTAGAATTATAATTCTCACCAAGTTTGCTGTTTTACCTTACCAATTTGTTACCATAACTACTTATTTGTTATTTTACTTAAATATTTTCTCTTGATAATGATACATGTTGTATTGAAACACATAGAGAAATAAATAACTATATAAAAGGAATTGTGGCATTATATTGTATTGCTATTAATTATGAAATTCCACGAAGTAAGGTAACAGAATATGAAATTAAATGTCTTGTTCGTAATCTTACTACGGATGCTTTAGGTTATACTATTGCTATCTAAATTCCCACAAACGTTCTAACATTGCAAAATCGACTACTTTTCGCATATAAAACAATCAAAAACATGAATTGAAATATAGTTTTTTGTGGACTAGAAGTGCAAAATTTTTATGAGAAAAATAAACGGAGGACCAACGATTCAAATAGTTGCTGGAAAAATGAAATGTCAGAAGTCTTTCAGGCAAAGAAAAAGAACTAGAAAAAGAATTTGAGAAAGTAGGATTGGTCATACTGGGCATAACAGACGCCAAAAAAGGGAAATGGGGAAGTAGAGCCGGAAAAAGGACACCTATTAATATACAATGGAGTAGATAATATTCAACGAGCAATGGAGGGAGTAGGATGTATAATAAAGAAGGACAAAATAAAATATATTAACAACTGGACAGGGATATCGAAAAGGGTTCTAAGAATAGATTGGACCACAGGACACACACGGAAAATGGACCAAACGAGTATGAGACAGTAGAAAAGAAGGATACGTTTTGGAAAATATTAACAGAAACAGTAGTGGATGAAAGAGGAAGATTGATGGTTCTGGGAGATCTAAATGCAAAAGTAGATATAAGAGATGAAAAATCTGGAGAAGTAGTTTGGGGAAAATTGTATAAATAGCAAGAAGGTTAATCGAGTTTTGCATACTAAATAATCTAAAAGTAATTAACACATTTTTTGAACATAAAGAGACCCACAAATTTACAGCAGAAACGAAAGGTCAATTATAGGCTACTTAATAGTAAATAACTATAGAAAGTAAGCACAACACAAGAGTGAAAAGCCCTGAAATATACTCTGACCACTACTTAGTCGTGCTTAAAATAAAGTTACCGGTAACGACACAAAAGATGGTAAACATAAAGCAGGATAAGAAAAGGGTACAATCAGGAAGAGTCAATATGTCGAAATTAAAGGAAAGAGACATAGCAAAGGAATATAAATATAAAGTGGAAACAGAGATTAAAAAATAAAAGAGGCAGTAGATAGATTAAATGTAGAAGAGACATGGAGCTTTATAAAAAACACACTAAATAATACAGGTACGTAGGTGTGCGGAGTGTTAAAAAGTAGTAAACATAAGAAACCCAACAAGATGGCGGAACGAAGAAATAAAAACAGCAATAAAAAACAAGAAACAGAAACGGAAGGAGTACTTGAGAATAGAAGCAGCGAAAACTACGACAGGTATAAGGAACAGAGATACGGAGTAAAAATGTTAGTGAGAATAGGAAAACAAGAGACACGGGAAGAATTTGGGACCAGAATAGAGAAAGTTTACCTGGGAAACCAAAAACTGTTTTACAGAGTAGTACAATCTCTTAGACACTGGAAGAAGTGTGTTCCAAAATACATTAAAAATAAAGACGGGAAAACTACTAGGCGCAGACGAGGACACTATAAAAAGATGGAAAGAATATTTTGAAGAAAAGGTAACAAGAGGGAGACATAACAGAAGAAGAGATGTCAGAAGCCTTGAAAAACTTAAAAGGGGAAAATATGCAAGACATGATGGAATAGTAGCTGAGATGAGAACAAATCTAGAAACGAAAGCCGGAAAATTAATAGTAAAGCTAATAAACAAAGTATGGAGAGAAGAACAAATACCACAAGATTGGTAAATAGGAATATTAATGCCAATATACAAGAAAGGGAATAAACGCGAATGCACAAATTATATAGCGGTAACTTTGTTGTGTGTAGCTGCAAAATATATGAGAAGGCACAAAGTGGATTCAGGAAAGGAAGAGGAGTACAAGACCACATATCTTCACTAAAACAACTGATCGAGAAGCAGGCATATAACAAAATATATGTGATCTTCATAGACATAGGGAAAGCGATCGATAGTGTACCAAAGGACTTCCTGTGAAACAGCCTAAGAAGAAGAGGTGTATGCAATAAACTAACAAAGCGCATTAAATCTCTGTACAATACCACAAGGAACTGTGTTAGAACAAGAAATACAAGAACCGAAGAATTTGTAACAATGGGGGGGCTTAAGACAGGGAGGTGTGCGTATATCCAAGCTATTCAATATAATAATGGACGACATAATGAAAGAAGTGAAGCTAAAGGTAAACAAAGTAAGGGTGGGATACAGAAATATGTCGCCAGTAGAGATAGCGGAAGGTGTTATTACAGATGATTTAGTGATCTATGCGAAGAATAAAGATAACCTGCAACACAATTTAAACATACCGGCAAAGCTTTAGGGGCGAGGAACCTTGAAATAAGTACGGAAAATACGAAAGTGATGGTAATTGGAAAAGAAGACGAAGAACTAAATGTAACATTGAAGGGCAAAGAAATGGAACAAGTACTTAGGGGTGAAAATACAGAAAACGGGAAACATGGGGGGCAGCTACAAAATTATACTATGCCATAAATAATGCTTTCATTTGAAAAAAATAAATCTCACGAAAAACCAAAATTATAGTGTATAACAAGTTAAACCCGTTCTACTATATGGAAGCGAAAGCTGGACATTAACGAGAAGGATGGAAAGCGAAATACAAGCAATAGAAATGAAGCTTTCACGACGATTTTTTCTTCTTCAAGGAAGAAAACTGGTTGCAAGCGATATTGCCATTGAGATAGGAACACACTCTTGTTTTATATCGAACGTTCCCCTGAAAATTGTATTGGAAAAATTGCGAGTCAGGTGGATTGGAGTTAAGACTTGTGCTAGAAACTGTCAGGTTGTAATTGATCAAGTTGGCGAACAGCATTAAAATTAGACCTGATGCCGCATAATGAATCAGAAAATGACACTTTTGATGACCGAGGTCGGTTGAGCCCTGCCACCCGCACATCCGAATGAGGCAGGATTTTATGTCCGGAATTTTTTACTCTAGAAACCACAGCCATCTTTTTGTTAATTTCGAACTCTCAATCCGTTAGTTAGAGCGAAAGGAGTAATAGGATAAGAATCGATTAAATAAAAGGGAAGGGTGACCGACGGCTCAACAACATTCTTATTTATATATTTCAATTTCACCTTAATTTTGAAATTCTAACGTGGTCAACCACAATTCTTGTAATGGCGTATAAATTTTTGCAATGTATTTAAATGGGATTTAAATATCCATGATCACTAGAAAACTAAAATTTATATTAACTTAGTCAACGGTTACGGTGCAGAATTTTATCTGTAAGTTATCATTAAGGAGTAAGCGGAGTCTCTAACTAAGATTTGCGATAATTTTAGTATTTTTTATATTCTAAAAAAAGGTAGAATTCCGTAACGTCCTGTTTGAGGTGCAAATGAATGAAGCTGAATTTTTCTATCGATGGTTTAAAGAAATTTCAAAAAAGGGATATTACAAACACTTATTTCTCCAATTATTTCTGTTAAGTAACATTCATATTACCATGTGAAAATACATATTTTCGTAGACAATTTACCTGAAAATCCACATTGTTGTAGGAAATCTAGTTCAACCCTTGACATTTGTGCTCTATTCGACCGCTATTACGGGCGAAAATGGTGGTAAAATCGGAAGTAACCGATAAGGAAGGGGCCTGTAACTCAGTGGAATAAAGGGCGTGAGCGTGTTATTAATATTGCGATTAGGATGCTCGTAATATATAAGATAGAATATGGGAAAGTCATAAACTATGTGGGAGCCAGTTTATTTTTACCCGACAATATCGGGGTCTAAATACTTATATGCGAGTAAATCTAAACACTTTCGCTCCATCTCACAGCGGTAAACGCAATTCTCATACCATTGATCCTTGTAATTGATCAATGGATACCAATAATTCTTGAATGTCCATGATACGGTTTCCAGTACGGCAACTTTACTGTTGTCTAAGTTCAACTATCCGAATATTTTCAAATTATATTTACACGAAAATGTAACTTTCACCATTATTACACATAATAAAATACTTATCTTTTTTGGATTTTTTAATGGTGTATTTGTATATTAAAGTTATACAATCTAAACGTTTCGATAACACTTACAGTTATCTTCGTCAGAAGTAATATTATCTATTAAAATTGTTAAAGATGTTGAAACAATTTTCTGAAAGTTGAAAAATCAAGACATATACATAAGCCTGCAGTTAATATATAAATTATACCCACTATCATATACACGATAACTCGATAATGGTATAAACTGTTATGTTTAAATTTTTTGGTGTAAATCGACCACTTTTATATCTGCTAACCCTAATTTTTTGGTTTTTTAGAATTTATTTCCAAACATGTGGACCACGTGATTTCAAATTTAACCAAAATTACTATTTTGACCCTTAGGGAGAATATTGGAAACCAACCGCTTTCTATACACATCAACTTTTTGTTTCTTTTTTTATTAATATTGCTCAAACTTTTAACCAGTTTACATTACATTCCGTTCACAGTTATATTTATGCAATACTTTCTGGAACTAAAGCTCGCATTTTTTCTCATGTTTCGTACTTGATATACTTTTATAAAAATGGAAGTATTTATTTAAACGGTACGTAGCTGTAGTAGCGTATATACATGAAATTTAACCAGTTATCGTTGAGTGAGTTTTGGAATGTCTCGCCATTCTCCGTTCGCCATCGCCCAGTTGTGTTTTTGTTAATAATTGTGGTCCTGAACAGGCTACGTTTACCCTATCGTGCTCAAGCACTCAGAAACACTTAGGAGGATTGATAGAGGGATATTGAATTTCCTATGAACGGCTACCTTACATTTTTTCATATCATAAGTGAGAGGAAAACATCTTCTAATATTTATTAATATGTATAGTATGAGAGTTTAAGAGTACGTACTTAGTCAACTTTCGTGGATGTCTTAGTTAATATAATTCAAGAATTTTACACAATGTACTTCATTTATTCATAAACAAACAAAAAAAAGAGTACGCTGTAGCATTAGTGCTAACAATTGTCACAAACATAGACCACTGCCTTCATATGTAGAGACCTCTTCATACCAACACTCCTAATAAAGACCGCACTAACCCAGTCTTTACCTTCTGAATTTCAACTTTCTGCACAAATGGCAGTTTCTCCGGCGTCGCTATCAACTGTACGGTATAAGCTTGTAGAAGGTTTCCATATTTGTGAATTCCAACTGCTTCATCATATTGTGGATCTTTTTTATCTCCCTACCTTCTGTTTTCGCGTTTCCCTTTTCCCTTCTTATAAAATCTTAGCATGGTAAAGAGGTAATTACTTACAATTTCTCGGCTGCTCTTCTCTTCCTATTTTTATTCATGAGCTTTTTTTGCTTGATTTGAGAAAGTGGAAAAACAGTACGTTTAGTCGTAGTTGCAATCTTATTTTTCCAACCAACCAATTCTATTTCTGATAGGTCTCCACAGATTCGGGAAGGAAAGATTAACAACTGCCTCAAAGTGTTCTAGTTTAGAAAATCCAATGTTTTGCTTAGAATGCCACAGGGATCTATATTGGGCTCAATATTATTAGTCCTGTATGTAAATGATTTACAACAGCAATTTAATTGTAATATGAGGGAGAGTGGGAACCTTGTTACGAAAAAACGACTTTAATTCAGGTTCTGCTTGACCGATTTTAATAAACTTGATGTTGTTTGAAAGAGATTTTGTTAAGAAACAGAAAATTTGTAAATTTGAAGCAATCTGATTAATAACATAAATGCTAGAGGGCGCTGTTTAATATTTTTTAAATATTGTGTTTTCTCTTTACAATTTTAAATGGAAGCATAAAAACTTAAGTAGGTCTTTAAAAAGTAGACTAAATTAGTAATAAAACAGTGAAAACCGCAAGTCGATATCTTTTTCCTATTCTGAGATATCGTAAGAAACAGGTTAATGGCGGGAAATGTTCTTCAAGAAATTTAAAAAGTGCGAAAGCAGATTTGAGAATAACACAGCAAATATTTTGTTGATAGTGGTCAGTAGTAGATCGTGCGACGATAATAATACAAAGAAAGCCTAAAGTAACTCTTTAAGTAATCGAACTAAAAGTTTGTAAAATTTAGTTAAGACTTTGGTGATCAACATTGACATTGAAGGAAGTACAATTGTCAGCAAATAAACCAATTGTATAAAGCAAATAAAACTTTTAATATATTTATGTAGAAATAAATATTCTTCAGTGTGTTAAACGTTTACATTGAAGGGCAAACATTAGAGCATAGTGTGATGTTATGTTAAATAAAGGAGCCCATGAAGATACGCGAGTGAACGATAGACACTGTGTTCGCGAGTATTACAGCCGAATGCATTAACGGATACGGCAGTTTTCTGTGTTGTGCATAATGCATTTGCAATAGTTAAAAATGATAACTTAAAGCAGACCATATGGACTACACTATACCTACGGATAAAGGATTAATTAACGTAATGTGTAAGAATTAGCTCTAGATTTTGTTTCACAGATACAAGTACGATTATCTTTTAAGTACATTTCTGAATGTTGTGTTAATTAATGTTTATTTTAAGTAAAAAGGAGAATCGAACTTTATCTATTTTTAATGTGTTTAGTATTAAGATTTTGGGGTAATTTTTAATCTTTAAGCATTGAATTTTGGTAGTTTCTTTTGAAACTACGTGTTTGACATATTTACAATTGCAAATTTGTCAATATGTATCCACTATTTGTTTTATTTTGTTGTTTATTTGTGTCAATTTAGGTACCTGACGGGTTACATCTTTTGGTAATTGAAATTAATCTTTGTTTATTTTGAGTTTAATGATCGATTTGAAATTGAGCAATGAGCCAGATCGATCACACAGTTTCATTTTAACTCCACAGTCAATCAAATATAGAACATTGATAACGAAATATTTTTATTAAGTATCAAGTATAAATTACAGATTTGAAGTATTAAAATTGAAACCTACTGGACGTGGTGCAAGTAATTGAGCGTATGTGCAGTGTGGTGCCCATTGAGATGTTTCTGTAGCGGAGTTTCAGATGACCGCCATTGGTTTATTCGAATTCCACACATGAAGCATTCAACCGTATCGTCCGAAGATTTGGAAATGAACGATGCTATCGCAGGAGGTGGAGGTGAGTGAACCCCAGACCATGTTCGATACGTAAGTAAACGTTTATCGAAACAATTGTAATACTAAGGATAATAAAAGGATGATGTCATGTCACACATCTTCTCACCGTAGGACACAGTAAGATACTAAACAACGGGAAATAATTTATTATATACAATATATACAGTATAAAAAACAAACTAATTGTCCAAATAATACACTTCACCGCAGAGTATGCATGAATCATCTTCATATACCTTGTGCCGCATTGTTAGGGGCGCTTTACATGATGAGCACCAGTGGTAAATTTCGACCCATCTATCCCTATGTGTATGGTGGTCAATAACTCGGTATTCACTTGGTTGCAATGCTTTGTATCAGTCATAGCATAAAAACATCTGGCCCTCAAGATGATAACGAGTATGAAAGGCAAATGTGTGTGTATTCCACTGCACATCTTCATATATATTATTTAGCGTTTCTAATGTCGTAAAGCCAGTAGTCTCTTTTTTTTCAAATTGCACCCAGTTTGGAATTATTTCACATTCTCGCCGCACACTTAGATTAAAAAGAGATAATGGTTGGTATCACACCCTATCATCCCAATTGTTTTGTACTGGGCTAGCAGACATACTGATACTGTTGGAAATAACACGTTATTATATGTGTAGTTACCCCTACTTTTAAAGAAAGCACTAACCTTGTAAAAAACATATGTATAGTTAACCTTGTAAAATGACATGATTAATATCGGTATAGAGCGACCTTGGGGAAGTGGTAAACATGAGAGGGGGAGGACATTGTAAGTATGGGAACCTTGATAATTGGCGGACCTTAAAAATTTGGGGGCCGGAAAGGAAAGGAGACATCCTTGAAGTTATTGCTGAGATCCAAGTTATTGCTGCGATCCCGCCAACCTTGCGGAAACGCCGTGAATGTAGGCCTTGAAACGGTAGGATTGCTGAAATAACGTGAAGTGTGGCGGTTTAGGTGAGGTATGTAACCTTGACGGTAGAAATAGTGGGAAAGTAGGATATAAACACAGAGGGAGTACATGTGAAACCAGTATTGTATGTAACGGAGAACATATTACGTCAAGCGGGAGAAAAGGCGAAGATTGTGAGCGTTATGAATTCAAGTGGATGTGATATTTTAATTAACAATGTGCAGTATTTTGTAAATAAAAGTAAATTTCAGTATGTTAGTGTCGGGCTGTGACTCCAATTCAATTTTGAACCAGTCGTGAAACTTGGTGGATCTAAGAGTAATGGAGTGGTGTTTGATAAGCAGGAATGGCACATACTTATGGACAATCAAGGGATAATTACAAATTATTTCTACACACCGGAAGGGACGTGGCTACCTACAAAGATGGGTTCGAAAACGATATCGTATGAAACTGTTAACAAGAAGAAAATTATATGCATCTCTGATTGTGAAGAATCAGAAATCTATTTAGGATGGGAGTCTATACAACAGTTATGGAGACTTCTTAGGATAGTCAGTTACCGATTGGATTTTGTAACTACTATGGAATTTCCTACATTTTATAATAAAATAATACATGCGGCAGCGGAAATGCCTGATGTTGACATACACAGGTTAATAGCTCCATTGCAAGATATGTTTATTCTCAATGTAGCATGTGTTATGGAAATTGTAGAATTTGTAGGAGCAAATTGATATTGACGTAGAAGTTGGGAAGGCTGTTAAGTAATAAGTGGGGGTAACAAACATATCGAGAATAGTGATAATAATAAATGTTTAGTCAATATGTGGATGTGTTATAGTGCAGAGTCGTGGCGTAAGGCTGTAGATTGTGCTAGTGCAAAGACTAATATGCCAATTTCAATCATTAGAATTTGATGCTGAACATGGAAAAGTGTATGGACGGGGCACGTTTAGTGATGACTAATTAGCTAATCTACTTTATAAGTATGGTAGTAGAATATATCTGCGTGAGAAATATTTTCAATCGCATAACGATGGTGTAGAGTGTATTTGTTGTATTAAGCGATTAATAAAAGACCTTAGAGAAATATCTTTCAATCAACTTGTACATGAAATAGAATGCCATTTGCCGAATTATATTTCAACCGATGATATTACGACAAGTGAAGGGGGCCTGCATTTATGAGCTCAAAAACGTAGTTTACGATGTAGTAGAATGGGAGCGAAAAGGAGAATGGCAACAGTTAGCTAGAGACTCTGCACGCTTTAGGAAAAGGATAGAAGAGTGTAGTAAAACAATTTCAGCAGTCTTGGAAAAGCAACATCGTAATTACGTATTTATGAAACGCTTCAGTGGTATATAGTATTGTATGTATTAATAATAAATAAATTATTAACCCGAGCATAAGGTACCATTTCTACTAAATCAGCTTGAAACAGGTCATTTAAACCGTTAAGTTCCACACAACGCCGCGGAAAATTTCTTCTTGCTGGCTTGCGAAGTTCTTCAACATCAGCTTTACTCATTGTATCAATTTGGATAGTACTACGAGCTCTACATGGAACATCGTGGCACTTGCAAACTGTATAAACCCTCGTATAGTCATTTTAATTGCGGCATTCCTAGTTATGTGGTGACCAATTACATCGCTAGCAAGTGCAAACTTTTTATCATTTATGTTTAGCTCGAGATCTGGATGACTCCACTTGCAATACACTATGGTGCCCTCTTTACAGCGAAAGGTATATGTGTCAACTATACCAGAAGGAATACTAATTCTCTTTTTAATGGCTATTCCAGAGAAAGAAATGAAATTTTCATAATCAAGATCACCAGAATGCTGGACAATATGTTTACCAAATTTATCTATTGTCATTTGATGATGAAGGTGTTTAAAAAATTTATCTAAGGACGTCAGTGCTGGATATGTAGTAGTATCTATGCTGATGGTCGTTGTAACAATAAAATGAAATGAATATAGTAACAGGTTCATAACAAGAGATTCTACTTTATTACTTTCGCTTTACGTAATTGTCAATTATATATATATATATATATATATATATATATATATATATATATATATATATATATATATATTATTTCGTTGTTAGTATTTCTGCCGACATTGAACCCAATAACTCCGCAACCAATCCACTAATTTATTTCGGATCATTCCAAGGTACAACTTGCTTTGTTATTATATCGTAATAGTTGCATTCCACCCCCTCCTTTGAAAGTAGAAGTTGTTCGAGATCTTGTGGCAGGAGGAGCAATAGCTGACGTAGCGGGTCGTTTTCTAGGTTGAAGTAATGGTTTAATGATCTCAATGTATTTCCTACTATTAGTTCCTTGGATTTGGTCATCTGGGTTGTAATTACGGCCAACAGCATTTGTGCGGCGCAAAATGTCATTGAATTGCTGCAGATCACTCTTTTTGTATCCCGTAGGAGCTTTTTTAAATAGTAGCTCTTATAATCCCGGAGTTCCATTATAATCTAGTGATGATCCATCAGGAAGAGTGATACGAAAATTCTCTCCAACAAAGTCTAGTTCAGCGTCACCAATAAAAAAATTTTCTTTTTCGGGAAGAAAGTGTACACTATATGTTAAATCATATTCGTCTTCGGGAACTCTAAATATACCTTCCACATATTATTTCCCTAATCCTTCATACTGACTAAGGTACTTTCAAAGGCCGGTTGAGATCCAGCAGTTAACAGTTCTCATTTAAATTTTTGTAAAGTAGGAATCTCCCTCTCGTCATCATGTGTGGTATCAGCAATCACTGTTTCCTCTGAAACTTGTGGAATAGCGTCAGGAACAACAATACGTGGTGCCTTCCGAGTTACAGATGTTTTAGGCGTATGATGTAACAAAATTTCCTTTTCATGTGCAATAGGCTCAGTTTTTCCGAATTCTGATGTAAAGGGTTCAGTTTTGACGAGAGAACCATCTTGATTAGTAATCAATTGTTTCAATGGTTGTGTTATAGATTTAAAGTGTGCCTTGATTGCATGCTCTGTAAGTGCAGTATCTTCCTTTAAACTAGCACATTTTTGTTGAACAGTCTTGCGAGCGTGTAAAATGTCTTATACTAAGCGCTCCTCTATTACTACTGCATGTTTACATAACAAGTGCAGTATGTATAATGCAATGCAACAGTCAAATCCCTTACGGAAACGACCTGCATTAATATCACTCTCTTTATCTATCACAAGAAATCCAAATTTGTCACGCCAGCAACAGAAACACAAGTCCTTAAATCTATCAAATGTCATATCTACATTAACGTGATCATATGAACATGCTTAAGATGGTGCTATCTTGTTGAAACAGAACTAGTAAATTGGCATTATCGTGTATAAGCTGTTTTGGAATAGAAGAATACGTTTAACATAGACAGAAACAATCACTGATTTGGTGTCTACCAAAACAGAAACGATCCTTTATTTCATTCTGTTTAAGGCATGCTAGATCATCAAAAATCATTATTGAATTTTTACGTGAATCACTAGGGGATATAACGTCTCTGTTATCACTGTAGTATTCGAAATACCCGATATTTTTTATAGGTGCAACTAACTTTCGTAGGTACTGGTATTTGGGCTGATATAGAGATTTGCAGTATACATAAACATTTTCAAAACGTGAACCATTTGGATGTTCTAATAAGGTAATCATAACATTTGTTTTTCCGAAACCTAATGGACCGATGATTATACCTAGTTTACAACCTCCTTTTAGTAGACCACTATGTTTTGTCATACGCATGAAATAGTTTAGTAGTGAATCGTCAGTCAGTGTGGTATAAAGTATAGTTCTCGGTGTAGTAGCTATAAAAAGGGTTCTGGATTAATTAACACCTTAATAAATAAACTACCCGTGAAGTTGCATATACCTGGGTAAAGATACTGTGGTCCGGGTACCCGTTTACGAGAAGGATTAGCTCGCGGTGACAGAGCGGTGACCTATGCTGGGATTTAACAAAAAAGTTTGCAAAGGTCATGAATTGTATACCTCTGAAAATCCTATTAACATTATAGATTAATTCGTTAATTATCGAATGCAATATATAAGTGGAAGTTTTAAAAATGGAGAGGCATCACATATTATTCATCAATTCTTCCCAGTGTACCAGCGGAATACAAAATAATTGAATCTGCTCTACATTTCATCTATTTACCTATAAATACATCCACCATTTCAACCATAACACTTAAAATAGTAGACCGAGGCGGAGATCTCGTCAATTTTAACGGTAGAGTCATAACGATAGGATTACATTTGAGGAAAGATGGTGACGCGGTATAACGCACGTGCGTGTAACCACAGCAAGGTGAACTATAAAAGATCAAAGTATGGAAATGCGAGAGGAGGGTAGTCCGAACCTCGGTATCGAACGTAAGCCCCTTTTCGCGTAAGAGTTTTGTGATTTCTACTACAAATCTCTTAATTTCCAAAAAGGAACTTAGCGCTTTTACGCTCATCGTTCCGGTATCGTGATCTTGGCCGCTTCGGAGTTAGATCTGTCACTACTTGCATACAGATAATACGAAGAAGCGGTCATCAGCAGAGGAGCCACAGCTTAGCAGCACGCAGGAGCCGCCGGAATACAGCAGGAGTGAACAACAGCATATAGAAGCATCCAGGACACCGCCACCGCCAACTACAGGATCGACGTCGGGTAAAGCAATGGGTATCAGTTTAATAAAGATATTGTTTTAATTTTAATTTATTTGTTTTATTTTAACACTTGTTTTCCTCATTTTTCTATTTGGGTCTCTGACTAACAACAAACGCGATGGTTAAACACGGTCGCCACCGTGTTATCGTGACGGTTGTATCCCCAACCCTCGACGCCGCCCTTCCACCTACACCGACACTCAAACGCCTCGTCCATTTCCACCTCATCCACACACTCCTACATTTCAACACGCTCCACCGCCTCCACAAAACCACACAAACCTGCACACACATAGAAACCCGCACACTCACACAAACCCGCACAAGCACACAAACCCCCCCCCTCTTACCCACACCCTCACAGCCACCTGTACCTGCCGTGATTCCTACATCCGCTTCCACCAATCCTAAACCCACCCGCTCTCAATCCTCGAGGTATTGCATCCGCAATATCACGAAGTCCATAACCATCCAAACATCCCTTTACAACTCCATTAAATCCCTTAACCTTCCCCGGTTAAACTTAACGTTTAACCATAACCACACCTGTCTCCTAGAGACCTCCTCTCCCTTGCCGGATGGTACACAGCTTAGGCTGCGGGACCGCTTTGGTGATCCTACCGTCACCCTTACCCAACTATCTGGTTCCCGTCCTTACAACACCACTCCTAGAGCGTCCTCCTTTTACTGCGTGATTTGTCACGTAGATAAGGATATCCTAGAACCGGAGATCCTCGGTGTGATCGGTCTTCCACACGTGGGGAAGGCCGTTCGCATCACTTCCACAGCAACCATCACCCCCACATCCTTTATCCGAATCATAACCACTTCCCAAACAACTCTGGAGTACCTCCTCGCACGCGGTGTGGTCATGTTCGGGCGACACTACAGTTGCGAACCCTCCCTTATCCATCAACCTTTCCCGAAGTATGGCTCCACCTACACGCAGGTGGGGCATACTCCCGAGGAGTACTCCACCCGCTCTATCCGATGTCCTAACTGTGTTGAAAGCCACAGATCTTCCTCCTGTAAATCCTCGGCTAACTCAAGGTGTAACAACTGCTGGGAAGCTCACCCTACCTTCTCCTTTATGTGCCGAAAGCGGCGTGAACCTCCCAGTTCTCCGTCGAAGATGGCTTCCCAAGAACCTATCCAGTCTTTCGAAGAGTCCGACTCGGAAGATACAGCCCACCTTCAACCCTCTCCCGACACCGAATCCCTATCCATTCAAGACTTCCTTCAAATCCTCACCCACTCCCCCTTCCAGATGTTCCCCGACCGGCGAGATAGGGTTGTCCGCACCATAGACTCGCTATCCCGAAACTTCTTCCAACGAAGGATCAACATCTGCGTATCCGGTACTCGGATGAAGGTCGCCGTATTCCTCCAACCCAATCCCTAACTCCTTCTACAATGGATATCCTCACAGCGGCAGTTAGCCAGGGGCGTTCGTCGGAAACGCCCCTTACTTAAACACTTCTTATATACACACAATATACACATCCTTTGCATCACGGAAACAAAACTCACAAACAGATGCACACTAAACTTTAACACGTATCACACATTTCTACACAATAGTCACCACGGAATCGCCCTCTTAATTAAAGATTGCTTCCCATCCACCCTTTTCAACTTCCTGCGCACCTACAGCATCTTGAATGCGTTGCTGCGACGGTGTACTTTCCACTCCTATAGTATTGATTTCTTATCACAACCCGTCCCACCACAACACCCTATCCGATGACCTTCTGATCTACGCCGCTACTCTCCCTAATGTAGTTATCCTAGGTGATTTCAATGCACGCCACTTCCAATTCGGTGACACCGCAACTAATGGCAACGGTAACAGGCTATCCTCCGCTCTGTTGCAGTTGCCGCTATTGCGAATGGCTAACAATCAACCAACATATTTCGAACACTTAGGGTCCTCAATAGTAGATCACATCATAGTTTCCGAACCCATAGCTCACCGTTTCGATCATTAGTGCTTTCTAGGCACCACGATAACATCACATCATGTTTGTAATAGTGCGGTACATATATATTTCTATCAATTTATCAGGTAAGATCGTGGATGTAGAGGCGGTGGTGTAGGATTGTATATCCACAAATCAATCAACTTTTCCAGGCTTCATATCAATGTTACAAATATTGAACAATTTTGGGTTGTTGCAGAATCATTTAACGTCAAGTTCGTCGTAGGTACGGTGTATAATCCTCATCAGCAGCACCATAAATTTCCTTCATAACATAGCGGACCACGACGTGGTATTTTGTGAGTTAAACCTACAATCACATATCAACGCCGGGGTCACTAAGGGATTTAGAAATTAAAAAAAAAAGATTACAATCAATTCAAATCTGATTTGGAGTTAATTCCTTTCTCTAATGTACTACAACTGCAGTACATAAAGGATAAAGTTCAGCTTTTTAATCAGTATGTTTTAAATTTATTCGACAAGCACGCTCCCATAATCAAACAAGGGACAAAAAAAGTGCTGTACCGTGGATAAATGATAACCTATGTCTGTTGATGAAATTGAGAGGTAGAGCAAAAATCAAATATAGCAAATCGGGAAAAGCACTGGATTTATTACAAATCTTTGCGAAATTTAACGAATCTCACCTTAAAAAATGAAAAAAAAAGCTTACTTCCAGAGTAAACTAAAAAATAATGATAGTAGAGCATGGTGGAGAGTACTTCAGTCTTTAGATATAGGCTGCAAAAGTATAGCGGAAATTCCATCTCACTTGCAGGACGCGAATCAAATTAATCAATACTTTGTTAAAAATTTACCCTTGCTACAGAATACTAATTCCAATTTTTTATTATATCATATCAATCCAATTTAAACCAATTCAGAGATTTTAACTTTTCTACAGTAGACACGAACTATGTTATGGAAATTATTGACTCTATTTCCTCTAATGCAAGTGGATGGGATGGATGCAATATTTTTATGCTGAAACTGTGTTGTCCTACAATTGTCTCTTTTATTGCTCACATCATAAACTCATGTATCATTGAAAGCGTTGTTTCTCAAAGTTGGAAAATCGCGATTATTAAACCAATCCCTAAAAACAAAACTCCCAATACTTTTAATGACTTAAGACCTATTAGCTTACTGCCAACATTATCTAAAATATTTGAAAAAATCGTATTTAAACAATTACTTGCATTTGTTGACATGCACAAACTCTTACCTGCTACTCAATCGGATTTTAGGAAAGGCTACAGTACGACTACCGCTGTATTAACAATACTGGATGATATTTCAGCTGCGAACGATAGAAATGAGATTACTGCCCTGATAAGTTTAGACTACAGAAAAGCCTTCGATACGATCGAGTATTCTACATTATTGCAGATACTACGATTATAGGACTGGGGCGTGATAGAGTTAATAGAAAATTATCTATTATGCAGGCAACAAATTGTCATGGTCAATAATCGAACTTCAACCCCCCTGCTAATAAACCGCGGTGTCCCGCAAGGCTCATTCTTGGACCTTTACTATTCTCCATTTACACTTTGGTTTTCTTAAAACAAATTAATCACTGCAAATACCACATTTACGCTGATGACACGCAATTATATCTCTTCTTTAAGCCCTCGGATTGAAAAGTTATCGAAAATGAGATTAATTCCGACCTAGATGTGATTTACAAAGCTTCAAGTGTTCATTCACTATAACAAAATTACTTATGACCATCTAACTAACTCTTTAAAAATAGGTATTAATAATCGCAGCGTACCGTTTGTGAATAAAATTAAGAGTCTTGGTTTTGTACTTGATAACACCCTCCGATTTAAAGAGCAGATTACGCGTTATATCGCTGCAAGCTAAACTCAACTCAAGCGGCTATACCCTCATCGAAGCTATTTGAATGTAAGCACTAAATTGAAATTGTGTGATACACTAGTTTCGTCCAACTTCAACTATGGGTCTCCAATTTATCATTCTTCAATTGATAATACAACTGCCGAGCGCATACAGAAGGTACAAAAAGCGAGTTTAAGATTCGTATATGGAATAAGAAAGTATTAACATGTAACTCACAAGCTGGCAGATGCTGGGTGGTTGTCAATGATCAAAATAAGAATTGTTCAATGCCAACTGTTGTACCATAAAATTCTAATGTTTAAAACGCCTCCTATTTGCATGAAAAAATAAAATTCAGAACAGATGTACATATAATGCAAACACTAGGTCTAAAGGTCGTATATCCTCTCCAGTGCATCAAACATCTCGGTTTAAGCGTTCATTTTGCTACCAAATAGCTCGGTTACTGCTTTTAAGCACAAGCTCATTGAGTTGATCTTTCGGAGACAGGTTTAATGATGGTTTATTATTAGTATTTGTTTGTCTCTCACATTTGTCCTGTTATGTAGTCTGTTGTATTCACCTTATTTGTACTTAGTTTATTGTAGACTATTGTGTAATGCTACCAAAGTGGTTAAATCATTCAAGCACACCACAGTTTCATAGCATAATTTCATTCCTTTTTCGTTGTTCACCTCGTATACCATATTCCTTAGTTGTAAGAATTTATTCTCTAATTACACTCATTGTATCCAGGGTTAGATGAAGGAGCAGACGGTATGTCCCTACTTATCTGAATCTCTCCTTGTGATTAAAGGACGATTAAGTTTAGGTCTAACTGTATTGCGCCTTAGGTACCTAATGGTTTAATGTAATCCTATTTTAATAAAGCACTTTATTATTATTATTATAGACCCCTACTGGTCAAAACTTCATCTTGTCCAGTTCCCCCTACACTTCCTCAATACACAGTCATTAAAGATTTTTCAAAAAGCAGACTGGAATGTGTTCTCCCAACACATCTCCAACAACCTTCCTACACCCAATCTTCAAACGACCCAAGATCTCGAGAGAGCCATTAGACACCTAACTTCCGTAATTACGGAAGCGGTCCATATCTCTGTACCACTAAAAACATCGACACTTCCCGCAAACCGCTCCCACAACACATTGTGAACTGGATCAAAGAGAAAGGACGAATCTATCCTCAATTCTTGCGATCCAGGAACCCGGCTCTCAAGACCGAATATAATCGCCTCAACGCCTTAATTAAGCGAGAAGCCAACAAACACACCGAAGACTCCTGGCCAAAAGCCACATCCCAGCTAGATTACAGAAATGGTAAACTCTTCTGGCAACAGTTCAATAGACTGACCAGAAGGAAAGTCAACGCTAAATCCCATCTAACCGACCTACAAGGCAACCTAATCTCCTCCTACCAAGGAAAGGCAGATTTCTTTGGTCACCACCACCAATCCATTTTCCAATCCCACGATGATCCCCAATTTGACAACCGGTTCAAGGCACTCCTCGAGGGTCGCCTTGAAGAATTACGCAACCTTAACATGCTTGAAATCCAACTCGATATCGATAATACTTTTTGTACCCCATCACGCCCGACCAGGTTCACACATATTTCAAAAAAGGGACTCTGCCCCAGGTCATGACGGCCTAAATCGCAAAATCCTCTGTCATTTATCCGACCCAGCCCTTCGATTACTTTCCAACATCTACAACCAATGCCTAATCCTATCCCATGATGCTCCACCGTCATGATACCCAAACCCCACCCCGACCTAATCTCACCCTCCTCCTATAGACCAATCTCCCTCCTGAGTTGCCTCGGAGAGGGCTTTGAGCAGGTTCTAGCCAGGGACCACCTAGAATTCAACGACCTCCTTCCTAATAGCCAATTCGGCTTCCGCCCAACCGAACGTGTCACGATCCCTTGTTGATGCTGCTTACAGAGACCACCAGAGCATTCAATCACAAGCAATACAATCGGGCTGTATTTCTGGACATTAAGCAAGCATTTGACAGGGTCTGGCACGCCGGTCTCCTGCACAAGATCCGTAACTCCTACTCTCGTACCTGACCAATCGGTCAGTTCGGGTCAAAGTAAGGAAAACCTTCTCAGATCCTTTCCAACCTACAGCAGGCGTACCGCAAGGCTCTGCCTTAGCCCCGATCCTCTATATTATCTTCGCATCCGATAATCACGAAGTCACACAACCCGCAGTAGTCGTTGCGTAGTTTGCGAATGACACCGCCTTCTGGACGGTTAATCGTAACAGCGAAGCGGCCTCCTACCTCATATCCAAAACCCTTCGGGACATCTCTAACTGGGAGAACCGGTGGAGAGCCTCCGTCAATCCCACAAAAACCCAAACAATCCTCTTCCGAGATGCTAATTACACCGAAGATAAGTTCCCAAACCTTGCCTTTAGAAACGTTACCCTTACCCTAAACCAAGAAAGACTCCCACTCCAACAAGAAGCCACCTACCTAGGAACCCTTTTTACTAGAACCCTTAATTGGCTCCCCGATGTACAAAGAACACTTAACAGGATAAGAAAGCGGGCAAACCATCTGGGCGCCCTCCGGGGGTGGAATCAGCGGTTGCCACCCCAAAACACTTCAGCACACTTACAAAACATATACTCACCCTGTTATAGATTTCCGAGCACCCATATACACGAACATAAACCCCAATCACCTTTCCTCTATTGCTTCCTGTGAAAGCCAAATACTCAGACGCATACAAAGGTTACCTCTCAGGTATCCTTGCGACCTCAACACAACATACCAACCATCACACACAGAATACAAACACTACAGAAAAACTTTGCACATAAAAGAATCTTCGGCGACACTATCCCTACCAAACATATCCTTACCACACCCTACAACTACCGTTTTCCCCAATTTCCACGAAGGAAACCTAAATTAAAATTCAAACATCCCTGCGATCCTTACACAACTCCTTAACGACCTCCCCGAGGAGATAGAAGATTCCCTGGACAACATCCCATAAGCCCTCCATGTCCCCCGTCTATTCGATTACGGCCCAGCAAGAAACCGGACGACGAATCTTATAATCACACTAAGCACGCTACACCCCACTTAACAATACACACACACACACACACATTTAAGCCAATTAACGCATTATTAAATATTATATAAATAAACCTTTCTTTTTTTTTACACCAAAAGTAGGCACATCTCATGATTGTAAACTATACAGTAATACAAAACATCGCAACACCAACAAACATGGATTGACCAGGCTGAAGAGGAGAAGGACTCTTGAACAGTCTACGAATAAGATCTATATAAGCTGTAAATAAGTAAATACTAACCATGAGCATACTAGCAAAAAAAAAACAAATGCGAGAGTCAGTAAGCGGCCAACCCTCAAAGCAATGACAGCGCAGAATAGAGCATACTTGCAAAGTATTGGTTTTACAGTAACACAATGAGTATAGTAAACGTAAACGAAAAAGTTGTTGTTGATAATGTTATAGTAAATTCAGAACTACATACCCATCAACCATATACTACGAGGTTTGGAAACAATGATGAAATGAGAATACCCATTCAGGAAGACATGTACACTTTACGTGTACGTAGAGGGAAGATTGCTGAGGGAGGATGGTGCTGTCTCTAACACCGCCCGGTTTGTTAATAATGGCATTGAATTTTTATTCAGTGAAATTAGATACGAAATGAATGGAATAGTGGTAGATTCCGTGCCGAAGGTTGGATTAACGTCTACAATGAAAATGCGGGTTGGTTTCCTATTTCAAATAGCACATTAATAGATGCGTTAGGATATTTTAATGTTTGTGTCCCTTTGCGAATGCTACTTGGCTTTGCTTAAGATTGCAATAAAGTGATTTTGAACATCAGACAAAGATTGGTTTTAATTCGCAGTAACATTGATACCGACGCAGTAATTTCAACTGTTGCAGATGAAGCCATAAAAGATAACATAGATAAAATATATTGGAAAGTTCCGCACAACATACCAGCATTAGCGGAGGAATTGGCATTAACGAAGTACATTGATAAAAATGTAAATATTTCAGTAGCATTTAGAAGATGGGAAACACACACACACACAGACACACAGACACACACACACACACACACACACACACACACACACACATACACACACGCGCACGCGCACGCGCTAGCGCACGCGCACGCGCGCACGCACGCACGCCCGCACGCACGCGCGCACGCGCGCGCACGCGCACACGCGCACGCACGCACGAGCACGCGCACGCACGCACGCACGTACGCACGACGCACGCACGCACGCACGCACGCACACACGCACACACGCACACACGCACACACGCACACACGCACACACGCACACACACACACACACACACACACACACACACACACACACACACACACACACACACACACACACACACACACATATATATATATATATATATATATATATATATATATATATATATATATATATATATATATATATCCAGCAGTTCCAACAACAGATAAACATACATGGGCACTCGATACATCGACTAGTATAGAAACACCTGGATACATTATAATCGGATTTCAAACGGGACGAGAAAATAATGTTCCTCAAGATATGAGCTGATTCGATAAATGTGCACTAAAGAATATTAGGGTATTCCTTAATACGGATCGTTATCCGTATGACAATTTAATCGTTAATTATGATAGTAATCAATTTACGGCAGTCGCACCATTGAAAGTGGTAGACTGTTCGAACCAACAAAAGATATTGCACTCTAAAGCAGTAGTAATTCGTGTAAAATTCGCACAGCAGTCAACATACCCGTGAATACGACAGCATACTGTGTTACACTCCGTGATCGCTTAGTTACGTATAACGCAGTAACCAAAGCAGTAAGACAGCTGTAATACGATGCCCGTCATAGTCGACGTACAAGGGTTTAAAATCTCAAAAGTGTTTATACCGAAAGAACTCGCAATTTTTAATTGAACACAAGTCGCCCACTATATGTTTAAATCACCGTATCCATGGTATACGTTAGATGCGGAGAGTCACCGTTAAGCTACTTGGTTAATGCATAATCAACACTGCATCAAATGGGAAGAGGGGCATACACCACCACACCAATTTCGAAGAATTCTCAGTCGCCTGATTCAACCTACAGATACTATCTACGTCAAGGGTAAAGAGAAAGCGGATTACATCAGAAAATTTGTTACACAACCCGTTATAGAACTTGAAGAACATCCTACCCTCCTGCTTTGCAACTAGTTTGTTATTATCAGTGTGAATCATTATGTCACTGCGCTCTGTCTAATTATACCATCTGTACGATACTTATGTAATGCAGTACAGCTTGTACACTTTTTTTAATAAAAATTGTAAATATATATATTTTGTTTATTTCTTTTATATATCACACAATATGAGTACATTCTGTATATATTTCCTTGGTAATGAATTATGACATAATATTTTTGTACATTCCACTAAAAAGTTACTACATTAAGCAGCCGACCTGGAATGCTGTATCGATTTTATACATATCAACATATATGATTATATATGTTCATAGCTTCATTATGGAGATAATATATACACATCTAAAACTAACAAGTATCAGTACCCAAACTATTAGTTACTATCTGGATTATACAAATTCATTTGCCTAGCAACCTCTAGCAGACCGCTCAAAGGATCGATGTTCTCCGATTGCGAAATTCGCCAATGCCCCCACGCCTATGTTGTACACGTTTCACGCAATCGATACCGTTTGTCATCCTGGACCTAAATGCAATTTTGTTTAACACTGCAGTATATGCATATATATATATATATATATATATATATATATATATATATATATATACACATCGTCTAATTTATTAAAATAGTCAACATACGCGTAGAAATTACCTTTCTTTCTCTAAGTGATTATCATCACCAAAATATTTCTACCTCTCTACATTGATCATCTGATAAATTGTGAGATAGAGTATCTAAGGATGCCGCCATCAACCTACAACTATCGACGAATCACAAATTTATGTACTTCTTTTCCCTAAAGCCGCGACCGTTAATGAATTAGTCTACATAAATATGCTTATCGAACGTTATATATTTTCACTATTAACAGGAAGTACGGTAATTTCTTTAGTTTCACTCGCTAACTGTTTGATGGAGAGGTGGACATCATAACCACTGAGATTATAGAAAAACCGGGAATAAATGTAGGTAATTGATAGTTTAAATTGTAAATTGAATGTGCCGCACTACGATATACACCAGTGGCATGGCAATGATCTCTTACTTTGGAATTTGTACAATCGTCCGTAAAAAGCTTGTCGCATATATAACAATTACGACTTTGTTCATGTATCACCAGTTGGTCATAAGTTAGTGGTCACATTGGACAACAGTTTTCAAATGCTCATTATATATCCGTTTCACATTACTCTCGAGTCATGTAATAAATACCTACTCTTTTGTACTGGTTCGTGGTTTTGTTCTGATTTACGCTTCCGTGAGTTGCTCATACCCGATGGTACTCGTTCTGCAAAGGAATCATCAGCATGCCTGTGTTGCGCATTATTCTTTAAGCTGTTTAACCCTGATGGTCCAGGTTGTGGAAGACGCTCAGCAATATGACTATGTTCCGCTCCGTTAGCATCGGAAGTACTTGGTTGCGGTACGGTTTTGCGGTACAGCCTACGGCATCTCTTAAGGGGGGGGGTAGTTGGAATACTTGTTCAACACACAGTTTCTTGATGTTGCAGTAGAGAGTCTTTTCTTGAATATTCCTTCAGACATTCACATTGAAACATTTTATTGCAATCTGTGACAGAGGGAATGTATACACAATGTATAAATGATGGAGTCGAGTTACGTGTTTTGTTATAATTCCTTTTTTTAACCCTTTATTGATCTTTATTGGTTTGTAGCATTTATTACTATCATGTATTACAACTGTTAAAAAAAGGAATCATATCCAGCGATGCGAACGAGGACGCAACGTAACATATCGCCAGGAATAGGATAACATGTATGATGGATATATCAGGTTGAGGGGTAGAGCAGTGTACGGATAAGGAAACAATAACAATGATAGTCGGGATAGAGTGTTGCTGAGCACACATATTCTATCCAGCATTGTATCTCGCCCTGCCATGTGGTTTGGGATGGGAGCAAGGTATTACCCCCACCTGTTTTTCAGAAACTCCGCAGCGCATGTAGGGCTCAATACACTCTGGGGGAAGATACTGCGTTTTCCACTATATCCGCCACCGGTGATTGCGCAGGTAAGTATTGTATGGGTACCGCAGGACTCCTAGACACTGCCAAGTCATTTAGCGACCATTCATTATCTATAAAATCAGCAGCACACACAGGACTGAGGATACTCTCTGATGACCCATCCATTTGCTCCACTTGTATCGAAGAGTTAATTGAACGCTACCCTTCAGCGAACTTTGCGATACAAGTAGGGCTCAGGACAATATCAGAAATGTGCTCCTTGACTTCTCCTCCTGCCGTAGAACTGTACGACCACTCCTCCATAAATGGATTTCCTACCATTTTGCCATCTGCATATGTTGCAGACGTGGACGATTGCTCATCTACAACGCATGCAGGTGGCAGAGTAATAGGAGATTCCTCTCTCCCCAGCACCTTGAAGAATGTCCTCTAAAAATGCATGGAAAACGTTGTTTTTAGTGGGGGAAACACCTATATTTAGCGAAACGAACTTATTCGTACAACTGATTCTATAGCTAACACAACTGAACATACAATGATTTCATGAGCAAGTTCCCCATCATCTACCCAGGTAAGAACCAACAAGTCTTATGTTTTTCTAAGTATAATTTTTTTTCATTCTTGATACATTTCTAACGTTTTATTTCTTTTCTTACAGGTTGCTGTCACCCCCGTTCTCCGTCGCCTGGGGAACTCCTGTATCCCTTCGACTTCATCCCGCTAGCCTCTACAACTCCTCTCCCCGACGTTCCGCCAACTCCCACACCTCAGGTTTCCTATCCAACTGCCGTTTACCTTCCTTCAACTCCCACACCTCAGGATTCCCTACCCTGTTCACCTGAGGTTCTGTTTATCCCGTCCTCTGCATTCTCTCCTATTACCGTGGACGCCCAATCCAGCGACGAAATTTATGAACTGACGCCCGTAGCTCTGGACTCTCTACAAGATTACAATCTTGATGCGGATACAGTAATACTTGACATGGACAATGCCGAAATCATTACTATCAGTGACGAGGACAGCATATCATCCAGTGTGACTACGACAATGACGCGTTACGACAAACAGCGATTACTTCGCGAAACGCGTACTGACTTTTGTAACGAAATCATCGTTGAAGAGAGTAGCGATGGGGATAAGTTTATGGACACTCTCACTAACAACTTGCAACAACTCGAACGTAGCGCTCAAGAACTGTCAGACGTAGTACAATAACTAAGTGCACAGGAACAGTTACATAACAGCATACAGGACGAGACCAATGACAATTGCAGAGCCCCAGACGCCGCTCCGCAGATCTAGGATCACGGAAATAACGAAAACGGTGATGACGACATGCACGACAATGACGACGAAGAACTTGACGATGGCTGGTTTTGGGCTACACATCCCGATGACGATTGGTCGCACTATGCTTTCACTATTCTACAACGTTATGTGTATGATGGCGCCGGGAGATAGTGCCGCTCAACGCAATTCTGCGTTCTTTATTATCGCTGGGTGGTATCGCGTATTCTACGCAAATTTCTTCATCACATGGGACCGTCTCACGTTCACGGTGTGTATTGTCTTGATACTACTTTGTTAATATTAATTATTCTTTCTTTCATTACAGCTGCCAACCATAGTGCTATTCGGCCGGAATTGTGATGTCGTGATTACGGAGAGCTGCTCGACCGGGCCCACACTAGGCTTGTAACATTATACCTTTCGGTGTATAATCCTCATCAGCAGCACTATAAAAATTTTCTTGATGAATTAGTAAACACCATAATTGATTTGTTGCCCACTTATGATAACATCTTTTGTCTTGGAGACTTTAATATAGACCTTCTTAAACCAGATCACCCAGCCACTGTCAGTATAAATTTGGTAATGGAGTACCTTAGCATGAAGCAGTCAATTGACCAACCAACTACGATAATGTCAAATTCCATATCGTTAAGCGATCTTATAATAATTCCAAATAACTCTATGGTAAAATCTTCTGGCATAATCCAGTGTCATAACATAGCGGACCCCGACGTGATATTTTGTGAGTTAAACCTACAATCACATATCAACGCCGGGGTCACTAAGGGATTTAGAAATTAAAAAAAAAGATTACAATCAATTTAAATCTGATTTGGAGTTAATTCCTTTCTCTAATGTACTACAACTGCAGTACATAAAGGATAAAGTTCAGCTTTTTAATCAGTATGTTTTAAATTTATTCGACAAGCACGCTCCCATAATCAAACAAGGGACAAAAAAAGTACCTACGTCTGTTGATGAAATTGAGAGATAGAGCAAAATCAAATATAGCAAATCGTGAAAAGCACTGGATTTATTATAAATCTTTGCGAAATTTAGCGAATCTCACCTTAAAAAATGAAAAAAAAAGCTTACTTCGAGAGTAAATTAAAAAATAATGATAGTAGAGCATGGTGGAGAGTACTTCAATCTTTAGACAAGGCTGCAAAAGTATAGCGGAAATTCCATCTCACTTGCAGGACGCGAATCAAATTAATCAATACTTTGTTAAAAATTTACTCTTGCTACAGAATACTAATTCCAATTTTTTATTATATCATATCAATCCAATTTAAATCAATCCAGAGATTTTAACTTTTCTACAGTAGACACGAACTATGTTATGGAAATTATTGGCTCTATTTCCTCTAATGCAAGTGGACGGGATGGATGCAATATTTTTATGCTGAAACTGTGTTGTCCTACAATTGTCTCTTTTATTGCTCACATCATAAACTCATGTATCATTGAAAGCGTTGTTTCTCAAAGTTGGAAAATCGCGATTATTAAACCAATCCCTAAAAATAGAACTCCCAATACTTTTAATGACTTAAGACCTATTCGATTACTGCCAAAATTATCTAAAATATTTGAAAAAATCATATTTAAACAATTACTTGCACTTGTTGACATGTACAAACTCTTACCTGCTACTCAATGGGGTTTTAGGAAAGGCTACAGTACGACTACCGCTGTTTTAACAATACTGGATGATATTTCAGCTGCGAACGATAGAGGTGAAATTACTGTCCTGATAAGTTTAGAATACAGAAAAGACTTCGATACGATCGAGTATTCTACATTATTGCAGATACTATGATTATAGGACTGCAAACCGCTTCCACAACACATTGTGAACTGGATCAAAGAGAAAGGACGAATCTATCCTGGATCTTGCGATCCAGGAACCCGGCTCTGAAGACCGAATATAATCTCCTCAACGCCTTAATTAGGCGAGAAGCCAACAAACACGCCGAAGACTCCTGGACCAAAGCCACATCCCAGCTAGATTACAGAAATGGTAAACTCTTCTGGCAACAGTTCAATAGACTGACCAGAAGGAAAGTCAACGCTAAATCCCATCTAACCGACCTACAAGGCAACCTAATCTCCTCCTACCAAGGAAAGGCCGATTTCTTTGGTCACCACCACCAATCCATTTTCCAATCCCACGATGATCCCCAATTCGACAACCGGTTCAAGGCACTCCTCGAGGGTCGCTTTGAAGAATTACGCAACCTTAACATTCTAGAAATCCAACTCGATATCGAGAATACTTTTTGTACCCCATCACGCCCGACCAGGTTCACACATATTTCAAAAAAGGGACCTAAATCGTAAAATCCTCTGTCATTTATCCGACCCAGCCCTCCGATTACTTTCCAACATCTACAACCAATGCCTAATCCTATCCCATGATGCTCCACCGTCATGATACCCAAACCCCACGCCGACCTAATCTCACCCTCCTCCTATAGACCAATCTCCCTCCTGAGAATTCAACGACCTCCTTCCTAATAGCCAATTCTGCCCAACCGAACGTGTTACGATCCCTTGTTGAAGCTGCTCACAGAGACCACCAGAGCATTCAATTACAAGCAATGCAATCTGGCTGTATTTTTGGACATTAAGCAAGCATTTGACAGGGTCTGGCACGCCGGTCTCCTGCACAAGATCCGTAACTACTACTATCGTACCTGACCAATCGGTCAGTTCGGGTCAAAGTAAGGAAAACCTTCTCAGATCCTTTCCAAACTACAGCAGGCGTACCGCAAGGTTCTGCCTTAGCCCCGATCCTATATATTATCTTCGCATCCGATAATCCCTAAGCCACACAACCCGGAGTAGTCGTTGCGTAGTTTGCGAAAGACACCGCCTTCTGGACGGTTAATCGTAACAGCAAAGCGGCCTCCTGCCTCATATCCAAAACCCTTCGGAACTTCTCTAACTAGGCGAACCGGTGGAGAGTCACCGTCTATCCCACAAAAACCCAAACAATCCTCTTCCGACATCCTAATTACACCGAAGATAAGTTCCCAAACCTTGCCTTCAGAAACGTTTCCCTCACCCTAAACTCCCACTCCAACAAGAAGTCACCTACCAAGGAACCCTTTTTACTAGAACCCTCAATTGGCTCCCCGATGTACAAAGAACACTTAACAGGATAAGAAAGCGGGCAAACCATCTGGGCGCCCTCAGGGGTAGAATCAGCGGTTGCCACCCCAAAACACTACAGCACACTTACAAAACATATACTCATCGTGTTATAGATTTCCGAGCACCCATATACACGAACATAAAATCCAATCACCTTTCCTCTATTGCTTCCTGTGAACGCCAAATACTCAGACGCATACACAGGTTACCTCTCAGGTACCCTAGCGACCTCAACACAATACGCAAACATACCTACCATCACACACAGAATCCAAACACTACAGAAAAACTTTGCACATAAAAGAATCTTCGGCAACACTATCCCTACCAAAGATATCCTTACCACACCCTACAACTACCGTTTTCCCCAATTTTCACGAATGAAACATAATTAAAATTCAAACATCCCAGCGATCCTTACAGCTCCACAACCCAGAGGGTAAAACCCACAACACAAAGCCCCAACACCTCACCCAGGCAAACACAACCAACCCACAAAACACCAAACAACCCTCACACAACCTACACACAAACACCCAAACACACACATCAAAATCCACACACCACCACTCCACACCCAACACACAACCACACAACCCCACTACCCAACCCCCACACCAAACAACCACACACACACACAGAACCAAACCACACCACACCACAAGAACAACTACACCCACAAAACCTACACACACACCACACACCACACAATTTCAAAGACACATAACACAACAACACACCCACACCTACACTCCAAC